>BQNB010190596.1:0-11767 GCA_026074375.1 Tanacetum coccineum | reverse complement strand
AACGTAATTGATTTATAATGCGTCGATCGATGATTAATAACGATAAATGTATCGGGTTCTAATAAAATCGAGTTTTATAATAAAAATATATATTTTTATAATTTATATAAAAATATTATATTTTATATTTTTAAGTTTGCAAAAATTGCAATATATACCCTTGGTTTATAAATTTTACAAGTTTAGTCCTTTATATATAAAGTATATATAATTTAAACCTTTAACATTGAAACTTGGCAAGATAGGTCCTTATAGTAATAACTTTGGAATAATGACATTTTCAGTCACACCCCCAAACGGGGCCTGGAGGGAATACGTGTCCGAGGGCGTGACGTCATAACAATCCGAACACAAAGCAATAAAGAACGACCACTAATCATGGACGCTTGAAAAAGTTTACTCGTTGCATAAAGAAAATAAATTTAAGTTTTACAACTGGTTATAAGAGAGTTAAATGTATCAGAAGCATAATAAAGTTTTTGATACTGACAACAAGTATATAATAGATAAGTCTTGAAATCGACGAAGTCACATAGCACATAGACTCCATTTAGCATCAAGAATCAATCCAAACTAAGCACCTGAGAAACATGTTTAAAACGTCAACATAATGTTGGTGAATTCATAGGTTTAAGTTAGTACAAGAGTGGACCACAAGATTTCAAAACGCATGCGCGACACCTAAGTAACAGATACTACATACACATAAAAAGTATTTACAGTCGCTAAGCTCATGACACCAATGCTAATAAGATAGGGCATATCATATCATGCTACATAGTATTCCTGCCCTTAACTGGTATCCCAAACCAAAGACCACCACAACGCACATTAACATGACATATATCCATTTGTTCTTCGTTAAGTGGAACCAAAGCGGATATGGGGATTAATTAGTCCCAATAAATCTATTTACGCATTCACGCTCACTTAACCAAACCAATAGGTTATAGGTGACTAACGGTTTAGATAGTTCGGGGCAATAGTGGTTTGTAGCAAAACTAGGCAACACAAAACATGTAAAACTCACAGTTAAGAACTTGTGTCCAATTTTAAAGGAAACAATGTTTCTCACCCAAAAGTATAAAGCATGTGAAAAATAGGTAAACATGGGGCTAATGAACTAACCTTAAACAAGGAAAGCATAATCACAACAACGATGAGAATATAAGGCGGTCTAGCTCGCGACCTAGATTAAATATGGGTATGACATAGCATTCGGCAAGTAAACAATAAAGCATCTATGTATCATTCATTAAAGCATCCAGTGTGTTTGCGTTTTAGTAATAAAAGGCTAGAATGAATCTCGACACTTGCAAAAAGTTACTATTTATAGAAACCTTTCCTTTTTAGGAAAGTTTTTAGTTTCAAAATGTTAATAGCGTCCCCTATTTTCTTAAGTTTCCATATTTTACAAATCGCTTAAACAATCCTAAACCGCCTAATCCTTATGTTTAAATCGCCTAAATGTCCAATTCGTACCATTTTTAATAATCCTACTTTTTATTAAGGTCGGCATCTCAAATAACCTTTCATGACATTTCTAGTTGTTCTAATTAATTACCTATCATTTCTATATGTTTCGCTCGCATCTAAAATACCCAAAATCGTCCGAAAGTGCCCGGAAACCCATTTTACTATTCCTAACAGCCCACTATTCATTTATGATGCCGAAAAATGTTTCGAGTTTCATTTGGCCATAACTTGGCCGTTTTAAGTCCGATTTTAAAGTGTGATATATGAAAAATTATCTATTCGAATTAAGCTCTTCAAAAACTACTTTTACGCCTAATGAAAACATTTTTAAGTCGCTCAAAACCACAAAACTAATTCGGGACAGCAAGGTTGTTTTACCGAAATACGACCAAAACTCAACCCAACTCGCATATTAGTGCCTAATCTAGCCCTAATCTTTATTCACCAATAACCAACCAACAAAACTAAACCTTAATCCACCCTAATCTCTATTGTTGCAACTCTCATCAACTCTCAATCTCACCAAGAACATAATATAAAACATAAACATAAAGTGGTAACAATGTTTACTTCCATTTTATAAAAGATGACAAAATATTAACTTATTTCTTTTGTAAAAATTAACACAAACACATGGATCTTTATGAACAAACATAGATCTATAGAAATAATGGATGAAACCAAGTAAGGATCATGTAAAACTTACAAATCAAGAAGAATATGTAGCAAAAACACTAGATCTATACCCACAAACTATAGATCTATAAAACCCCAAATAATCTTGAAAACCCTAATTTTATAATTCTTGAAATCAAAGAATTAATGCTTCACAACACCTTAGATATAACTAGGAATGAACTTTAAACACTTGGATCTTGCTAGAAATCAAAAGTTATGGATGTGTTTGTGGGTTGAAGGTGTGCCGTGAGCAAGCAAGGAGGGGAGGGAGAGAAAAGATTTTTGTTGGAGACTTGGAAGTGAAATGAAAACCCTAAGTTGTGAATATGGTATGTATATATAGGCCATGAGTTAGGGTTTCAAGGGTTAGATGGTGCATACAAGGGACCAACACACACCAAAGGTGTGTGCACACCTTGGTTCGGCCGAATAGGGTCACAAGGACCATATGGTTCAAGTTTTTCTAGCCAAGGTTCTTTATACTTGGCTAAATTCAAAATTTACTTAGTCAAAGTTGTAAGAATGTGTAAGTAAACACATGAGGATCCATACTAGTGATATGTGCATGAGAATGACTCATTCATAAGTCATTTTCTTATCTTCCATGCACACATGGGTGGGATTCCCAAAATAAGATGCCATTTCTTTTATTTTTGAGTCCAAGTATACTTGTTGTTGTGGTTTAGGCGCCACATTTGGCTAGGGAAAAGAGGTGAATGAAATTTTTAGTAGTATGACACGAGAAATACGATAACTTGTGTTTACACGAAAAGATTTTGAGTTTCCGGGGTTCCGTTTGGTTAAAAACGCGAAAAACGCGATTTAAAGAATAAAACCCTAAAATTAATATCGGAAGTGATTCAAAATCACGAAACACTCAGGAAAGCTAAAATAACACATATAATGCCTAAATAAATTTTTAACCGATGTCGGAACGTGTCCGATGATGTTTCTCAGTTTTTAGGCAGTTTAGTTCCTCGGTAAATTATCAGATTTAAACGTAACGAGTAAAATTTAAAGTAGATGGCCGGAATGGGTCGGAATACTAACTGGGAATTTACGGGGTGTGACACGTTCCCATAGATTATTTCACCTGTTGCACTCCCATTCTTTCTGTCTTAAATCAGCCAACATATTTCTAGAAACCTTCTAAACCTTTGATCATTTAATTAACATAATCATTTATTTTCAAGTAATCCAATCCTTCCTCTCCAAGTGCAAGAGAATAATATTCATGATTAACAAGATACAAAGTATTGTAATTTTGCTTGAGTATTGTATATGTTGTATTTATTTATCTCCTATATTTTTGTGTAATATTTAGATCGAGTAGATCGTGTAAGTATTTAGGGAAGTAAATACTTGTGAAGAGTGGTTAGTATTTTAGGGCTTAAAATACAAGTGTGTGGTAGATCGGTTCTAGTTAAGATTAAAACTCAACATTTGGCTTAGTGTCAGAAATTAGTGTAAGCTACTTGTGTACGGTTTTCTCAGCCTAAAAGGAGCTTGTTGACATAGTAAATTAAAATCTCGAGTTGGGTACTCGAGGAGTAGAGTAGGGCGAAGAGGAGCTTCGTTACCGAACCACTATAAATCTTCGTGCTGTGGTTGCGTGATTCATTTATACAAACTCTCCCTTTTTTGTCCTTGAAAATTAATATTGGAGTGTTGTTAAACATTTTTTATCTACTTATCTTAATTATTCCATAATTGTTGGCATATGATATCCATGAAACTCTAATCAAAAGGAATTTTATACATAAACGACATAAATAATTATAATCGACTGTAAACTATTGAGGTACTCTTCGATACTCCTTACTATAGTAGTTCATCTTTAGATAGCGAATCATTACAAAATGAGTATAACAAGTTATGCAAAATTAGCCTTAGGATATTCAACAAAAACAAACACCTAAAGGCCAAAAATGAGTTATTAAACAACGAGGTTTGTGCTCTTAGGAAAAAAATAGATCAACTAGCAAAGAACAAAGAAGTTAGTGTCGAATGTGAATCTTGTGTTGGCCTTTGATATAAAGTTAACTCACTATCTCTAACACTAGCTAGTTTCGAAAGTAGTAGTTATTTCTTGGTAGAAATGATTGAAAACCAAAGATCACTAAAAGATAAACTTGGGCTTGGATTCACAAAAGGTATAGCCTCTACTAGCAAAAAAAACAGTAAAATTAGGTCATGTAGACGAACAAACGTCTACTGTAGGACCGGCGGTGCCGGTTCCCTTTGCAAGAGAACCGGCCAGTTCAATCTTAGGGAACCAGCCCTTTGTAGAGGATTTTAATTTTTTTTTGACTCAAACGTAATATAAAGAACTAGTACTATACAGATAACTAAGAAACCTTCACCTAACACTACTGTAAACAATGTGAAACAAACACTGGATTTGAAACTTGGTCAAGGTCTTGGGAGAAGTAAAATCTAAATACGTCCTAAAATGCCCCATAGGAGACCTAACTCATTATACCCTAAGAGTGACTATCACCAAGTTGGTTGAAACTATTCAACACAACAGGGATATCATTTCCAACCCCCTAACTTTGGCCCTTGGAGGTCTTGTCTACCATATCCATACATGAACCAACCAAACAGCATGTATAACGCACACGGGCCCATGAGATATTAGGGACCAAATGCTTGAGTTATTTTATAATTTTAGGTACGCATAAAAGTCAAACTAGAATCGAATGAATAGATCAAAGATAATGGATGCTCAAGACACATAATGGGCAACAAAGATCTCTTTTCAACCTATGAAGCCATCAATGGTGGAAACGTAGTGTTTGGTAGTAACACAAAAACAAAGATCATTGGAAAAGGTATGATTACTTACAAGTCTCTAACTATTCATGATGTTAGCCATGTAGAAAATCTTAGCTTTAACTTACTTAGCATAGGTCAAATATGAGATAAAAAGTGCAAGGTACTCTTTAGTGAAACCAATAGCGAAATTCTTAAAGACGACATTACCATAGGTAGAGGAATTAGGAAAAATAGCCTTTACATAATGAAAATGTGCAACTCACCTAAAGATAGTTTTTGGCTAACCTCAGTGGATGATACTTTGACCTTATGGCATCGAAGATTGGGTCACGCCAATATGCGACTTATTCAATCGCTATCATCCTAAGAGCTTGTTTGAAACCTACCAAAGCTAAAATTTGAAAATCATTTTTGTGACGCTTGTAACATAGGAAAACAAGTACACGATGTAACACCCGTAAAAATTCTGAAATATCAGTCATTGACTTTATATGCTTCAGTTTGACTTTATCAAATTTCATGATAATTTTACGTTTAACCGGGAAGTTATCCCGTGTATATTTAAGGATCGTTACCGAAAGCATTCTGGAAGCTATTCTTGGGTTGCACACATTTCTTATGTTGTCTCGGTTAGTAAACATCGTGTTTTTACGTTTCATATGATATTTAAATTTTTAGAATTTTACGGTACTAAGTTATTCGAGCGTTTCAATCCAGTTTTTGCCGTATACCGTTTTAACATATCGATTAAAAATATCCTAAGAAGTGCAAATAAATATCAAGGAACATAGGATCCTTAATTTGGAGTAAACTATCAAAAGTTGGTAAACTCCCCCCCTGTTCCTTCCTTGTGCATCCCCCCTTCCAATACCCTCCCTAGATTTTTGCTAGTTTTGTCTCCTTAGTACCTAAACACTCTAGGATTCCTTCAAAACAGGTTCTGGTTCCAATCCCGAGGAGAGGGGTAATTCAATGAACATAGACAACCATTTTTACAAATTTTAATTTCCACACTTTACCTCATTACTTTCATTCCTAGCTCTCTAAAAAATTCAAAACATAAAATTTATCTGTCCTCTCCCTCTACATCTTGTCCCCGTTACACAATAATGTATCTATAATTAACCGCTGCAACAAACAACCAACCATCAACATCGTTGCAACATTTGATCATATTTATGGAAGCACTCCAAGTGTATTCTGGGTTTATAATTACTAAAGTTAGGTTTTTTGGGTATATTATTCACCGTGAACACGTGTGTTGTTATTTAAGCTTTGATCTACATCTTTTTAAATCCATCGTATCGTGATTAAGTTCATCTTATTTATGAAGCCTTGTACTTCCTTGATCTTTTGCAACGATTTAGAAGCTAGTTTGTACAAACCCGTTTTGTTAAAAATCAAAAGGTTTACAAATTTTCAACAACCTTAAAAAGGTTGTGTCCTTGGTTCGACAAATCAAAAAAGGAAAAGGAAAGAGAATATTAGATTGTAATTCCCGTGGCTGAATCCTTTTTATAAAGATATAATTTTTAATAAAGCTTAATACTTATTATAGGCTTCTAAAAATAAGCTGATCGAACTTAACTTTAAGTACTTCTATATGTGTCAAAATTCACAATATTAGGATCCATAAAGTTTTCTTGAATTTTATTCTATTTTGTATTATTGTCTTATTTTTCTAGCTTACTTTCTCTGGCTTATTGCACGTAACTTATAAGGTTTTATGAGCTTAACGGCATAAATAAAATAGCCACAAATATGTTTGATTTGGTTGTTTTGTGGTTTTGGCCCAACACCAAAGCCCCAAACCAGTGGGCCTATAAGCCTTGGCTTGTCTTAATTGATGGCTTAGTTGCAGTAGCCTTATTGAATAAGCTAAAAGTTTAAATATTTGAATATTTTACATGCAATTTGATTAATTTTGGACTTTGATATCCTATCTATTTGTTTAGCTTATTTGGGTCCTCTAAAAGGCCACAAAAAGAGCCATTGGATTTTCGGCTTATTTTTATAAAGGGATTATTACTTTCTATTTGCTAATATTATACAACGATTATACTATTTTACAGTAACTTAGTATTACATTAAATCATTATATGAAGGAATGTGATGAATTATGACAAGCCGTTGAAAGTGTTCTTTGCGATTAAAGTCTACGACTTTGTAAAACTAATATTTACAAACGGGTCTTACAAACGGGTCATGCCGAAATTTCGTAAAAACTATATACTTAGAATTATTTGTGAAAACATATATTTATAAAACCTTTCTAAAATATATTAATAGATAATATATATATATATATATATATACTTGATTTATATAGATAAACAAAAATACATCATTTTATATCTAAGTATTTACTTTAAATACCGGCAGTTAAGCGTGCTCGTGCGAGGGTAGCACTAGTATGGGTGACCTGTCGAGAAGTTACGTAAATTAAAAACATAAAAACATAAAAACATTATTATTGAATTGTCTAAATAATTATTTCGGGTTACCCGGTAAAGTGCCGAAACTTACTTATTTTGCTTATTTTCTTATTATACTCTATATATTTATGTTAACCTTCATAATACGTTTCATCGAGTCAAACCCACTACGACTACTACACAACCAACGTTACTAAAGCATTTTCGTAATAACCGTACAACTACTTTCCAAACATTCATATACATTCGTAATTCACGCCATACTTATTCTGAACCCGACCGTTCATTCTTTAGGTCGTGGCTGTGTACCATCGTCCTTTACCACGTGATCATTCAACTAGCCTTTTCACTACTTCATTTCACCAATTAAGGTGAGTTCGTAGACCCGTGTTTTACCGTTTTACATTACTATTTTTGGGGTGAAAGCATTGCTTGTTTTTAAACCTTGGACACAAATTTTGCTTAAATACATTGCTTGTTTACGTGTTGCCTAAGTAGCGATAACCCATCTTACCCCACCATCATGAACAATTAGTTACCTTGTGTAGGCGTGAGTGTTATAAATAGATCTATTTGGGATTGACATCCCCGTTTGGGTAAGTAGCGCTTACTAGTTTGAGAGATGAACTAACGAACGTATACCATGTCGGAATGCTGATGTTTCGGGTTGAACATCTACCAGGGCACTTAATATTTATACTATGTCTAAAATTGATTGGCATACAAACTATCATAGCCTCGGTGTCATGAGCTTAGAGCAACGTAAATATACTTTTGTGATTGTTGTATGTGTTACAATGATCATGCATTTTTAAACTATTGTGTTCCATTCTTATGATATAACTAAACCAGCGAATTCACCAACTTTATGTTGACAGTTTTAAGCATGCTTTCAGGTACTTGATTTAGATTCTTAATTGATTTGCTGTGTGGTATCTCCCTGCTGTCTGACTACACTTTTCAAGAATTATTTACTTATCATACTCATTGTCATTTTAAATGTTTTAAGCTTCCGCTACCTTGTACTCACGTTTCTGCAAACCTTTTTATTTATGCTATAAATTGATGTAAGACTTATTTATATTTCAAATCAATGTAATGAGTATGAATTTCTTTTTAAAACACCCTTTAGAGGTCGTTCTCTTGATTTTGTGTGATGTATATTTTGACGTCACTCCCTCGGATACGTATTCCGTCTAGACCCCGTCTGGGGGTGTGACAGATTAGTATCCAGATCCAAGGTTATAGAGAACCAGATAATATATACTAGGTTTGGTCTATAACCAGTATGTGATCCTACATTTTATTACTTGCTTACGTATATATCTACTAGTAATACATATATAAGTACTATATTACAATAATTAAACTTACATTTCGTTTTGCCATATATTTTATTTTATTCACCATACGCATCCTGCATGGTTCATATAAAGATATTTATATAAACTTGTGCTTGTGTAGAGTATAGCAGCTCCAATTACTATCTCATCTGACGCATCAGAGGAGAGCATGACATCTGTTGTTTCACGAGTTATCCTTTTCGGCACCATTCTCACAAAGATCTCCATTGTTCCAGATATGCCTACTAACCTACCTACAGCACCAGAGGTACCTGTGGTTTCACCCTTCTTATGTCCGGATGACTTTGAGTTTGAGTCAGCCGATGAGTCACTTGAGAGACACGTGTCACTTAGACCTTATGACGACATGGTTTCTAGGTGGAGAGACAGGGTTAGATTTCATTCATCTTCGCCATCAGGATCATCATCACTTGATACTACTATCCTGTCTATAGAGATTGCTACAGCATCACTTGCTTGCATATCTACTCCAGTCATTATTGCTTCACCAGCCGTTCGTAGCCATATCCAGACGACCGTCAGGCAGAGTACGTTGGGATTACAACCCGTGATGACGCCAGCACGTAGTGTAACTCTTAGTAGGGCACGTAGGGCACGTAGGGCCGCACTTTCACTTAAGACATCATCATCTGATACTTCATCCGAATCTTCATCAGATTTAGCACTTGCATCATTTTCATCTGCTGGACCCTCTCGAAAGAGGAGTCGGTCTTCAGCTACATCTATTTGATCTACAGTTTGCACTGCAGGAGTTCTATCAACGACTTGAGCTGACCTCCTACCACCTCGCAAGAGTTATAGAGGTACATCAGCTATGCATTCAGATGAGTCTAGTGATGAGGGTAGTCCAGTAGCGCAGGCAGAGTCGAACATGGATTTAGACATTTGGTCAGACGTTAAGGCAGTGACTGCGACTGCAGCTACTGCTACCATATAGGTCAGGTATTGAGCCAGTGGTGGTAGGAGTTGAGACTAGTTTTGCGCTAGAGTTGGCAGTTGGTGATTCTGAGAGTGAGCCGGAGGAGGCAGAGGCCGATAAGGAGGCTGATGCTAAGGTTCAGCCAGAGGATACCATAGAGATTGCAGTCGATGTTGCTACAGGTTTTGATATCCCAAATGACTTTCTTATGCCTGATGCTATAGAGCGATTAGGACAGCTTGAGGAGGGTATGAAGGGTATGTATGATCACCTGCAAGAGATACCTCTCTAGAGGATAGATGATATAGAGTTGAGAAAGATAGAGCAGGAGGGTAGGAACCTGATTGCTGATAGTGAAAGATCTGGTTTATTATCACGTGTTGTCACCTTAGAGGGTAGCAACACGAGACTTCAAGATGCTCTAGTTATTGAGAGAGTAAGGGCTGGCAGTTTACAGCGACGTTTAGGCTATGTAGAGGATGAGCTAAGACAGGTTCGCGAGCTTCAAGCTCATGAGAGTCAGAGACTTTGGAGGATGGAGACCTTCATGATGAGGACGCATGATTATTTTCCTTAGACTAGTAGCATCTTGAGTTATAGGTGGATCATAGTAGTAGGAGGAGTAGTAGTAGTAGTATTGGATAGGAATCTAGTACTTATTTTAGAAAATCATGTAACCGACTTCGAAGTTTGTACGAAATGAAATCTTATTATTATCATGACTATCTCTTACATTTATATAATTATATTATTTGTTCGCTCTGGCAAAACTTTATTCTAATTTATTTTTACAAGTTATATTTTGTAAATTCTATATAGTGTTTATTTTAACTTTACCACGTTCCGAATCTCACCTTGTGTTATAATTTATGGCTAGAATTATGACTATCACTCACTCTGGTATGACTCCCGAAGCCATGGAGGAACTAATCTCCTGACACATAGAAGAGGCGTTGGCTGCCCAATAAGCCAACTGTAATGTCAGACTCATTGATGAAAACCAAAGCCAAAATGGAGATGATAACGATAATGGAAGTGGAGGAAATGGGAATGATGGTATAATGGAGATGGAAATTAGAATGGAGGGAATGGTGGTGCAAAAAGAGATGCACCAGTTGCTAGGCTTTGTACCTACAAGGATTTTCTCAATTGCCAACCATACAACTTTAGTGGTACAGAAGGAGTTGTCGGTTTGGCTAGGTTGTTTGAGAAAATGGAATTGGTGTTTTGTATCAGTAATTGTTCACCGAACTCTCAAGTGAAGTTCGCTGCATTCACCTTGCTAAATGGAGCTCTGACATGGTGGAATTCCCATGTGCATACCGTTGGCATTGATGAGGCATATGAGATTCCGTGAAAGGATTTGATGAAGCTAATGGTTGAAGTGTATTATCCGAGGAATGAAATTCAAAAGCTAGAGAATAAGTTATGGAACTTGTGTGTCAAAAGGACTGACATCGCTGGTTATCCACGATGATTCCAAGAGTTGACCTTGCTATGTCCCAGGATGGTTCCTGAAGAGAACGGCAAGAGTAAGAGGTTCATATGAGGTTTGCCAGATAACATTCAAGGTAATGTTACCTCTTCTAAGCCAGTTTGACTACAAGATGTGTTAGCCTCAAAATATTGAGTCGAACAATGGAAGTTCGTTCATAACTATATTAGGTCTCGGTCACTAAATTAATATAAGTTGTAATAGGCGAGACGGGTAAACGGGCTCTTATTTGTAATCTAATCAGTCACGTATATCGGGCGAAAGCCCAAGTAAACCCGAGCCCAGCCCGTAGAATTACTAAAGGCATGCAAGCCTTTTAGTCTTAACTATAAATACCCCTCTCCAAGGATGGAGAGGGTGTTGGTTCATTTGTAACTTTTTATTTGCAAGTAATCCTTCCATTTTTTAGTTTCTCTCTCTAGTTTTCTCTCATTCACTCTCTCTAAAATTCTTCTCATCTCCTAATCTTAATTGCTTGTTCTTAATATGAAGTGAATTGATATATTTGGTTACCGACATTTGGTATCAAGAGCCTCGGGTAGATAGGTGATTGATTTAGTGGTTTATAAGTTTTTTAAGCTTATTTCATGGCTTATTTAGTAGTATAAGCTCACGAATTCGT
>BQNB010190595.1:0-11768 GCA_026074375.1 Tanacetum coccineum | reverse complement strand
TGGTTTCAGTTTCACAAGTCGTTGGGGAAACGACCCGGGAAAGCATACTTCCGGGTTTAATACGTATTATATTATATATATATATATATATATATATATATATATATATATATATATATATCTTTTAGAGTGGATTTTCCTTAAGGGAAACTTTAGGAAAGTTCTTAATTGCTCTTTTAGATTATTATATATTTTATATTATTTTATTGTATAGAATTACTATATCAGCGTGATATCAATTTGGGAGCTAAATGCAGTAGACACAAAGCTTCTATCGGCACCAATATCAAATAAGACAGAAGCATAGCGGTTGTTTAGAAGGAACGTACCCATCACGATATTTGAGTCTGGGTCAGTCCCTGCACGGCCTACCGCATACACCTTCGCTGGAGCATTGTCATTTCCACCTTGGTTACCATGATTGTTGTTGTTCTTTAGCTTTGGACACTCCCTCTTGAAATGCCCTTGGGCTCCACACTCAAAACAAGTAGGACTCTGACCCGACCTAGTGCCCCTCTGATTGTTAGCATTGTTGGCATTTATCGTACTCCTACAGTCACGGGCAAAATGGCTAACTTTGTTGCATTTGTGGCATTTTGGAGCACATGGACCGTCATGGTGATAATTGCAGATCCCTCGTATGGCTTCTTCTTACCAGTCCTTGTAGTGTAGGCCCGACCAGTGTTCTAGCTGTTGTTCTGTTGTTGTTGGTTCTGAGTGTTCCTTGAGGTGTCCTCAAACTTCCTTTTACTCTCTGTTTGGCGTTCAGCCAATGTTTGGATTTTCTTATCTATTAACTCGGTTGCAATTTCAACTGAATCTTGCATTGTCTTTGGTTTAGACGCCACTACACACCCATAAATCATGTCGGGAAGGCCACAAACATATTTTTCAATTTTATTAGATTATTTGGGAAACATCCTCCCGCACAACAAAGCTAATTCCTGAAAGCGTTGGGTATAACTTATCAAGTTGGTACCCTTCACCTTTAGATCCAAATCTCCATTTCTAGTTTCTTGATCTCATTTCGAGGATAGTATTTGTCAGTCATCATTTTCATGAGTGTTTTCCAAGGCATACCGTAAGTGGCATCATGACCAACTATCTTGACATGAGTGTTCCACCATGTTAAAGCAACTGAATGGAGAGTGAAAGTATCAAACTTGACTTGATTTTCAACTGCACAATTACTGATATGGAAAACAAACTCCATTCTTTTAAACCATTATGAAAGACCAGAAACTCCTTCCATGCCTTTGAAGTTTAATGGTTGACATTTGAGAAAGTCAGTGTAAGTACATTCATGAGTACTTTGTTCTGTCCTTCCAACACCCGTTCCTGAAGTATGACTGTCATTTCCATTTCTATTTGCATCACGTGCTGCCAAAGCGGTAGTAACGCCTTGGTCAATCATTGCCTAAAGTTGGGCATTAGTGACAGATGTGGTGTTGGTTGTTTCTGGGGCTGTGTTTAACCTCGTGGTTTGTTTTGGTGCCATTCTTCAAATCACAAGAAAATATAATACCCGTTAGATTTCGTAAAATCATAACCATGACATGACATATGCACAATAAGTAAACTGATATCACATCACATAGTGAAATATACAACTAAATTGTAATCAACAAAGATATAACCAAATCGACATTCATTCACAACAAATTCGATTACAGACATGACATAATACCACCATTCTATATATAATTGAAAAACATACATGATTGGTTCAGATACAAAATGATCACAATAATTAGGTTACAAGATAAAAGAATATATACAACCTAAAGCCATACTAGCCGGGATTAAACCAGTAATACTTAGTAGGATGTACAAAACAACTAGCCATAACAGAATCTAGGAACTGCTACCAGCCTCCTCTGGTAGCTCTGGCTGTGCAGGACCTTTGGCGGGTCCCTGCTGTCTCTCGAACTCTGTCATCTGAGTTTGAAGTCTCTTTATCAACTTTAGTGCCTCTGTGAGCTGCTTCTGCCTCCTGTGATCTGCCGCCAGCATCTCTGTAATCATCGTTTGTCTCCTATGGTCTGCTAACTGTAACTCTTTAATCTGTGACTGCTGAGCTAACATTGTGGTACATAGCGACATAACCTTTGTACGCGCAAGATTACTCGCATCCATAGAT
Source organism: Tanacetum coccineum (assembly GCA_026074375.1). Taxonomy (NCBI): domain Eukaryota; kingdom Viridiplantae; phylum Streptophyta; class Magnoliopsida; order Asterales; family Asteraceae; genus Tanacetum; species Tanacetum coccineum. The sequence goes on along the minus strand of BQNB010190595.1, from coordinate 9,628 downwards.
CGTCCCCAAGCCTCTCTAGACATCCTAGCCTCAGTCTCCATGAGTCTAGTAGTACATGCATGTGCATGCCTATCCCTAAACAACATTTTGAGCAGACCAGGCAATAGCTGTCGCCCAGACTGCTCATCATCTAACCTCGTATAAACCTCGTCTGTGTCCCGTCTAACCCTAGTCTCAAACTCTGTCATCCTCTGGCTAAGCTCTACCACATCGATAACTACTGGTGTCCCCTACATGGCCTCAACTATCTCATCCTAAGATTCAGTGATCCCATATCCAACATCTCTCTCTAGATCACGCCTGATCTCCCTATCTATGGTGGTAACAAAACCATAGTCTGCCCTAAGACCTCTAGCCGGTCTAGCAGTAGCAGCAGACGAGCTCTCTCTGACCTTGTATGCAGGACCAAGAGCGATACATAACCTCTTTCGAGGCGGTAAGGTAACCTCGGGTCTGTCCTCTCTATGGTTAGTAGAGAGTAAATGCAAGGGTGGTGTCCCTAATGATGGTGCATCTGGTCTGGTGTGGGAGAGTATGATGGGTGGTGGTAATGGTAGAGAATGGGAAGTAGATGCAGCCTCGGCTCTCAGCCAGATCATAGCAGCTCGATAGCCCAACAAACGAATAAGACTAGCAGGTGGTGATGGAGATAACACAGGCACTGGTGATGATACTAGTAGTAGTGGTGATACTGGTAGTGATGGAGATGGTATCGGGGGTAGTGGTGGAGAAGGTATCTGGGGAAGTGGTGATGACCATGGGGAGAGCGGTGATGATGGTGAAGTAGATATAGCGAGAAGTCTGGCAACCTCTGCATCGGACCATACTAGTGTAGGTACTGGAGCTGGAATAAAAATCCTAGTTGTCACACGATATGCAGGGTGTGGTGGTGGTGTGGTCGCAGACTCATCGGTCTCGAATGGCTCTATCTCCTCCGTAGATGGGGCCTGATCAGCAGCTGGTAAAGCAACAACCGCAGAGTCGGCAGGAGCTGGGTGCTCCTCCTCCTCAATATCATCATCGGCCTCGATGTCGACCTTATCATCATCCTCTGATGACTCATCCTCGTCATCGCCGTCATCTCCTCCGTCGATAGGATAATTGACAGGATCCTCCTCAGGGTCCTCGTCTTCATCCTCCTCTGGGTCCGCCTTAGGATCGGACTCCAGAACATAATCTGGTAACTGAGCAGTAGGTAAGGCAGCGGCAGGCAGTGGCTGCTCCTCAGCCAAAAACACCTCGTCCTCCTGTAGCATATACTCAGGATATACCGGCTCTGGGATAAAATCTAGTAGGGGTGGTGACTGTGGCTCCTCGGGGCCAGGTATGTAGTCTGGTGATGGCGGCCCTGTAAGGCGACCTGCACATATGGGTCATCTAGCATCCAGGGCAGTCCCTCGTGCTCAGGTCTAACCACTCCTGGTGATCCAATGTCTGATAAGTCCTCAAACGGACTGGATATCTCTGTGTGTGTAACCCCTGATTCATCTGAATCTGACATGACTGTATCTGAAAATCCAAAATAGCTTATATTAGTATTTAATATAAGACTCTTATAGTAATATACATTTATATCATAACATGTATATCAATCAAGAATGCATCTAGTCCAACCAACTAATGCAACAACTAGTGTATGCATGAATGTATGCACGTATGTATGTCCCGTGTAAACCCCTTTTTATGAATGCAATGTTTGAAAACGGTTATAGTCCAGCAAAAACATTTGACCTGGTTCTCTATAACCTTGGCTCTTGATACCAATCTGTAACACCCCCAAATTGGGTCGCAGCGGAATAAGGGTCCGGGGCGTGTTACTTCATAGATCAATAACATAAGATATATATAGAATGACCAAAAAGTCGTTTAAAACCGATACATTGGATTTAACAAAGTATTTGTTACATAAGCCCGAAGCTTCACTTGTTCACTTGTTCAAAATACAAAGATTTCTAGCCCATAACAGATATACAAAATGTAATGCGACAAAATCTTTAATGCATGATATCCAAATCAAAACCACCAATGTATCCCTTGCACCTCGTGCTTATTGACCTCCTGAAAAACATTGCTTTAAAACGTCAACAATAATGTTGGTGAATTCATAGGTTTGATAAATCGTATATTGTAGGACCACAAGATTTCCCAAGTGTATGATAATGCAACAGATGCAGACATCATATAAATGTAATTACGTTGCCCTAAGCTCATGACACTGAAGCTCGACATAAATGAATACCATATAAATGGCCTACATTGCCCGTGATGATGTTCTAACCCGCAACATCCTATGTTCGACATGGTATACGTTCGTTTGCCCAGTGATAGCTAATCACCCGAACGGGGATGTCAATCCCAATAGATCTATTCATAACATTCGCGCTCACAATCCAGTAACTGACAGTTCATGATAATGGGCTCAACTAGGGTTATCGCTACTTAGGCAACACGTAATCATAATGTAAAACTTATCCACTTGTGTCCAATTATAAAACAGTGCATGTTTCTCACCCCAAAAACTTATAAAACAAATCATGTAAAACGTGAGGCTATGAACTCACCTTGAGTGAGCGAATATCAAGTATATCACAAATAATGCGTCACGCAAATCGTCAGATGCAACCTATTTAAGGGCTCAACTAGGGTTATCGCAACTTAGCAACACTAATCATATTAAAAGCTATCCACTTGTGTCCAATTTGTATAAACATAGCAGGTTGTTTCTCACCCCAAAAACTTATAAAATAAACAAAAAGCAGTAAGAACTGCTTGGGGCTCTATGGGAACTCACCGTTAGTGAGCGAATATCAAGTATATCACAGATTTATCGCGCGCCACGCAAATCGTCTGATGCAAACCTATTGTAAAAAACAAAAAAATTAAATTGGTTCGCTATTACAGTAATAATACCTTGGGCGATAATTACTGTACCATGCATAGATTCTATATAGCTAATCTTACCATCTAGATTTGTTTGGAAAAAATTTGTGTTTAATAAGTTAATAGTTTTATAATTGATCGTTGTAGTGAATACTGGAGTATAACTTTGTTCGATGTTTTAAAGCCCGGAATTTTAACGTTTTCTTATGCACCACCGCGTTCGTATTAGACGAGTTAATCATTAAATTGACATTTTATATTTTTGATCCTTGATGAAGAGTACTTTTTCCTGTTCACACCAGTTATAAAGTTATTTTTTATAGTTTTAGTTATCGTAAAACCCGTAAACGTCGTATTTTATTCGTTATAGCTCCGTTTTTAGCGATTCTTTCGAGCACGTTCTCGTATTGAATAAGTTATATTTATTTTTTGTGGTTTACAAGAAATAAAAGTTTCTGTCCTGAATAGTAACTTTTATAAAAAACAAATTATAAAGTATTTAATTGTCGTAAATCACTCGCTGAAATTTCATAACTCATGCGTTATTAATTGAAAATTTTGTTTCTTATCAATTTGGAATTCCTAAAATATGTGTAATCTATGTCTTCTTGTTTTAAAAAAAGCGTCTAAATTTGCTGTTTTATATAAATTTTATAAATTTTTTTTTATAGAAAAATGCTATTATAATGTTCCCGTTTATGTTTATCGTATAATTGTTTTTACGTTTCTTTTTTCGTTTTCTTATTTCGTTTTTTAAGTTTTCTTAGCTTTTTGGAATCGTCTTGAGATGTACTATTTTTATAAAAAATATAGAAAGTAGATATGTTTATTTTTTTCGAATTTGGACAGAATGTTTGAAAGGGCTTTGTTAAGTCTATAGAACTAACCTTATTTTTAATACTTCCCCACTTTGTAAATTTACCACAAATCTTTTATACTTATATGTTATATATAAATACATATGTTAGAGTCATAGTTCCTTCTATTGGTCCTGTGTCCAAGTTACAAGCTGTAAAGTATAAAACAGATCTCATGAAAACATAAACTTTACTTAGTACCCTTTTAATACAAGTTTGACCTACTCTGTACTTTGTATACTTATTAAAAACAAGTGTGTGTAAATACAAAGATTTTATTCTTCCAATAGATAACTTTATTTTATTGACATATAATGATCACTAAAGTCCATTAAAACAAGGATGACACTATGTCATTTTGTCATTTACTTTTTCTTGAACATATTAAGTTAACTTTATAAACCCTAAATTGTTATTTATCATTTATTTTCACCAAAACAACATAGTACAATCTTTTTACATCTCATTTTATCGGTATGATATCATTAAACATCATTAACATGTTTAAAAGTGAACAAATCCATAAATTATAAGTGAGAAATCTTTTTACATGTTAAAAAGTCACTAAATGGTGATTTTTGCTATATAATACATTTTAACATATAAAAATCATTGAAAATAAAAAGATTAAACGGTTTTAAGTATACCTTTAGTGTTGAATGATGTGCTGATGAGAAATAGTGCTTAAACCCTCTTGTTTAGACTTTAAACCCAAGCTAGCACAGCTATGAAATCCCTACTAATTCAATATGAAACCTAATCTGCTAAACCCTTGTTTAGACTTTAAACCCAAGCTAGCAAGCTATGAAAACCCTAATTTAATATGAAACCCTAATCTTGATTTCTTGCTTCAACACTGTAAATGAGGTGGAAAATTTTGTATGGATTACTTAAGGGGATGTTTGTTTGCCGTGGCCTAATAGGGAGAGAAAGGAGAGAAAAGTTTGATTTTTAGCTAAGTGTTATGAGAATAGATGGCCTATTACTTGTATGCATGTATTATATGGTAAGTCTTAGTCAAAAAGATGCAATAGTTGGTCAAGAAACACAATGAGGGTCTTAAGGAAGGACTTATGGTCAAATGAGACAAGTTATGGCTATGTTTAATGCAAAGGTGATGTACAAGCCAACTTGTAAAGAAAATGTGTGCTCTATGACTCCAATGTTGTTGTTGTGCCGTAAGATAGGGGGAAATGGGTTTCTAGAAGCCTTTGATATTTAACACAATATCTAGTAAAAGTTATACATGTTACAAGTTATAACTTTTGTATAATAAGGTGTTTACTTGAAAGTATTCATGCATTGTTTTATTTTATAATGAACAAAGTGTAAAGTAATATTAACTTGGGTAAATTTTAATAAAACTTTAAGTATTGGGTACAGTCGTGGGTATTTTTTGAAGCGTAGATTAATTAACGTGGTTCCGGGTATGCCTAAACGCATTTTATCGCGAAACGTATACACTTTACGTATCCAATAAAAATAAAATGAACAAAGACCATAATTATTCTCAAAATAATTATTTAATACTTGATTGATGTATACGCTTAATTGGTTGATGTCCGTTTACATTGAACGCTAATGTTTAGCTTACGCGATTTTACTTAATACATGAAATTACAAGCAAATGCGTACAACACTAAAAATAAATAGTAGATTTATCGACGTCGTTAATGACTTGAAAACATTGGGTGTTATATTATTAGTCCCTACGTGTCACGCCTTACAATATCTAATGTAATTCCGTATAAGTTGACATATTTTAAGGCTAACAATCTTCCCCCAATATGTGGACATACAAAATTAATTACAATGTTCCTATTAAGTACACTTACAAACAAAATAAAGTCTTTGAAAGTGCTTCCAGTGCTGAAGATGACTTTTGTGTCTTCCTGTCTTGATACCTGTACTCCAGCTTGGATCTTCTGTGACTTTACTTAATCTAGAACCATTGTAGTATGCATGACTTGGATTAACTTCCCCCCAATTCATGCAGCATGTCTTGAAATGCTTTCTTCATAAACTTCTTTTTGGTGAAGTTTTTAAATCAGCTTCCCCCCAAACCAACATCCGTATCTTGAGCAGATTCTGAAACATTGATGTAGCTCGAACGATCTTCTAACATTGACATTTAAAGTAAACAACGGAATTTTGTAGAAGAATCATCAAATACCTAAAGTACACACTTTATCACTATTATCAAAGTCGAAACCGTAGCACCAAAATCAATTAAGATCCATAAATGCACTTTTCTTCCTCCAAAATAGTGCTGATGTAAATTGCTACACCAAAGTCAACTAAGTCCCAAGTGCGAGCAATTTATCCCTTAAAGGATTCATCCTTCACATGTGTACATCTTTCATCAACTAATACTGCTTCTTATACTATATCATGACATTTGGTGTTGGTGAATATCTGTTTGAGGGAACATGCAAGATATCAGCAACAAATCTTCTCATGTATGTAGAATACTTCACACACATCATACTAAGTAAAGAATAACTCCCCCAGGAAGTTGACATGATAATATCAAAGTACACATTTTTCCCCATGATGGTTTCAAACTCTCAGAAACATCATTGACGTGTACGACCATATACTCGAGAAGTTCTTGTCTTAAGCAAACATCTTGAAAAATTATAAATGACATTGAAGGATTTTGAAAGATTTTGCTTAGACTGTGAAGTACCATTGATATTTTGTAGCTTCAAATATCCCGTGAGAATTGCTGATCACATCTCAACCTTTGAACTCTTTGGCTAACTTACCAACCTTGTATTCTGTCAGCTATTGTTGTGACCACTTGGTGAAGTAAACCCAATATACCAAACTTGAAACTAAAGTAAAATCTCATAAATTTGTTACTTAAGCTTGCACTATTGTTGATTAAATAATGATGCAGAAGAGAACCTCTAAGTACTCTATACTCACAATTAAGAGGCATAAGAAGTACAACACCTCTTGAAATTATCTACATCGACATTTGCGTATGACACTGAGTATTACAACATAACTCCTTTAAGTGATAGTTAACTAAGTATTTAACCAACCACCTCGACTATTAGAAACTAGATAATCCAAGTCTCAATCATAATCTTTATAAGTTCAAGTAAGTCATCAATCGATAGAGGGGTTTTAAGAAAAGAGGTAGAAAGTAGAAGAAAGTCTTGATGATGAAATAAGTAGACGCCTTCGTGAAACCAACTTTGTTGGGATTTATATTGATTTGATGAAACAAGAATGAAACAAAAGGAAACAAAAGGATCAAAGTCGTCAAGATTGAAATTCTACAAAATATGGAGGATTCTAAAAGATATCCTTACAAGATAAAGATCAAAGATTAGGAAGATTTAGTTTCCTAATACAATTAAGTTTCCTTTGTAAGTCTTATGGACTCTATATATAAAGAGATCCCTAGACATAGTTTATGTGTGCACAAGTTAAGATGTAGATGTCTAGATTGGTTTAGCCTCAAGGTTAAAGTGTTTTTGATCCTGTTACAGTTAGGTAATCGTTCTATACTGATCATATAGAATTAGGGCTTTTATGTGAATGTTAAACCTTGTTAAATAACATTGTTCTTATTATTATTCCGCTGCGTATAAAATCTTATTTTTATTAATCCTAGATGAGTTCTAAACAAACTCGAGCTTATAATGATCTCAACAAGTGATATCAGATCTTGTTGAGAATCTTTGAATAAGAAGAACCTATTTGAATACACAAGATCTCTTTGCTAGAAGATATGGATTCAGAATCTGCACATATGATGGCTGCATCTAAGGTTCTAATGCTCAAACCTGGTGAGTTTGAGATCTGGAGGATGATGATAGAATAGTACATCCAGATGATTGACTATGCTCTATGGGAGGTCATAGAGAATGGAAACACTACACCAAAAACAACAATTGTAGAAGGTGTTGAAAAAGTAATACCTCCTACAACTGTTGAAGAGAAGGCTCAGAAGAGATTAGAGGTGAAGGCCAGAAACATTGAAGGATTTTGAAAGATTTTGCTTAGACTGTGAAGTACCATTTGACGTTTTGTAGCTTTAAATATCCCGTGAGAGTTGCTGATTACATCTCAACCTTTTACTCTCTGGCTAACTTACCAACCTTGTATTCTGTCGGCTATTGCTGTGACCACTTGGTGAAGTAAACCCGATATACCAAACTTGAAAATGAAGTAAGATCCAAAATTTGTTACTTAAGCTTGCACTGTTGTTGATTGAAGAACGATGCAGAAGAAAGCCTCTAAGTACCCTATACTCCTATCACAAAGTATATGAAAAGTACAACACCTCTTGAAATTATCCACATCTGCATCTGCGTGTGACACTGAGTACTACAATGTAACTCCTTTAAGTGATAGTTATCCAGGTCTTCAACCAACCACCCCTTGACTGCTGGAAACTAGATACTCCAAGTCTCAATCATAACTGTATACGTTCAAGCAAGTCATCAATCGATAGAGGGGGTTTAGGGAAAAGGGGTAGAAAGTAGAAGGAAGTCTCGATGATGAAATAAGTAGACGCCTTTGTGAAACCCACTTCAATCTCAAATAAGGGATACCAAATCAACTCCGTGATCACTTGACATTAAAGTCCAAATTCCATAGCCGTGTTGATGTTTTAGTGAATCTTTAATGATCATTTTAGCATTAAGTGTTGTGTTTCCTTTGGTGTTGTGAAAGGTGTTTAAGTTTGGTTCTTGGCGAAATTAGGGGTATATAGTTTCCAATTACGGCATGAATGGATCTCAATGTGTATACACAGGATTTTACAATTCTTGATAAAACCAGAAAAATAAGTTAATATTTCACTGGGATTTACAAATCAAATGTAAAAACCTATGTGAATTCTACTAATGGAGATTTGTATAATTCACCTAAGAGAAGTGTATAAAATTCCCAAAAACAGTGTATAAATCACCTGTGTAAAATCACACGTATAAATCACATGTGTTAAAACACACGTATAAATCACCTGTGTTAAAACACACGTATAAATCACTTGTGTTAAAACACATGTATAAATCGCCTGTGTTAAAACCAAACGTATAAATCGCATGTGTTAAAAACACACGGATGGACTAATTCACCTCCTGAAGGATGGACTAATTCGCCTGCTAATTTGCCTTGCTAATTCGCCTTGCTAATTCGCCTTGCTAATTCGCCTTGCTAATTCCCCTTGCTAATTCGCCTTGTTAATTCCCCTTGCTAATTCGCCTTACTAATTCGCCTTGCTAATTCGTCTTGCTAATTTGCCTTGCTAATTCGCCTCCTACTGCAACTGGACTAATTCACCTCCAATTTTTCAAAACACAAAAAGACTCAATTTTTGATGTTTTTACCCAAAAATTTTTATACTTCTTGCTTATCTAAGGCAATAAGAACCATCAAAAATCCAAACTTGATGATTTTTAACAGGCCAAATTTTGAATTAAGATTTTGAGTACAAAAATCATCTGAACCATAAAAACTCAAAAATAAGCTATGAAAATTCATAAGCCACTTGTACAAATAAGCTAGAAACTATAGAAAAAATAAAGTTTTAAGCTTTTGCACAAAATACCACCAATCATGAAAAGAATAAGCTTTTTGGCTTAAAAATAAGCTACAAAAGTGCTTATTTAAGGCACGAACACCATAAAAAAATACAAACCAACAACACAAAACGCCCTAAGCTCTGATGCCAATTGTTACCCATAAAGATTCTAGCCTAAAACATGATCCGGAGGTTGGGGGGATAAAAGAAATAAGTTGCCATATTATTAAGAGAGAAAAGTAGAGAGGGAAAGATGTGTGTGTTGTTGGGAATTATACTTTAAGTTGATTATGACAAAACATATTAAAGATGGAGGACCTACAAGACAAAGCTGGAATAACATTAA
>BQNB010190590.1:0-11768 GCA_026074375.1 Tanacetum coccineum | reverse complement strand
CGTGTTATCAATCATTGTTATTGTTCATCCTAGATATATAAGATCTAATAAATCTTGAGCTATAAACGATCTTATCAATTGGTATCAGAGCCTGGTGGCTCTCGATCTATGATCAACAAGGTTCACAAATCGAACAAGGTATGATGATTTTCATTTTCGGTTATTTATTCTTTATCAAAGTTCAATTTGTATTCGGCGTTTTTGTCACGATTCAGTCTACTCTTTCAAGACAAATATGAAGGTTGCTGCTGTTATTGATTCTAATTAATAAAACCAATTAAGGTTTTAAGGCTTCTATGATTTTCAGTTACAAGCAATTCGGTGACAATAGGGTTTGTTATAAACCCTAAATCAGTAAAATCCTAATTTATTGTGCATCTTGATTCGTTGAACAACATGGATTTATTATTGTGAATCAAGATATATATTGGGTTTTGGTTTGTATGGTTCGTGGATCTTGGAGTTGGCTCATGGGTTATTGATTAAAACCAAGGTTCACAAAAAGTATGAAGTATCTGTCACTAGGAAGCAAAACAAATAGCCTGTTATGAATAAAGAGAAGAGGTTGTTCGTTGCTATGACAGTTCAAGGTGTTAAACAACAAACAGCAGCAGCAAGAAGATTGCAACAGCAGGTTGACAGCATGTTTCTGCTGTTCGTGGAAGTAAGGGTATGGAGAAAAGAGTGAAACCCTAATTTATGTTTATGAAGGGATAGCAGAAACGATGGGTTTAAACGATGGGCTTATATGTTCAAGTTATGATTAATGCTACTGTTATGGTTCTTGTGTTTGATTGGTGGTTGATTGCGTAAAAATCTGTTATATAGAAAGAAGTGATTTTGTTTTAAATAAAGAAAGATTGGATGTGCATGTGTTGATAACGTGTGATATAACAGCTACTGTTTGGGCTCAAGCTGTTCGCACATGGAGTAAAGATTCATGTATATGATTTATACTGTTGGGCTCAAGATAAGTTTTATTTGGTACTGTTTGATACTGCTTTATGTTTATACTACCAAGTTCGTGCTTAAAGCTGCTATTAGGCTCAAAGGTAATGTGCTCAAAAGTTATTAATGCTGCTCTATCACTTAGTACTGTTGGATTCGCATATAAAAGTGATTTCTACTGTTTGTATCATCCGATAAAAAATTAATGCTGCTTGCAAAAGAGGTATTGTTCACATTTTTGGTATTAGTACTGTTAGCGTGGTTCTTAGTACTGCTAGTAGTATTTGCGAGTTAATGCTGCCAGTTCAAATTTGGTTAGTATTGTTCGTTGGTTATTAGTGCTACCAGGTTTGTAAGTTAATGTTGTTAGCTTTGTTCGATGTTGGACGACAGACGCGTTTGGATCTCGAATGGAACTGTTTCTCACAACAGTTTATTATTATTGATTTTATGGCTCGTTTTGGATTTACTGAAGAGGTGATTACGAAGACAATTGAATATTGCTTATTTGATGTTGTAGTTGGGTTTCACAGGTGCGTGTCTTATCATATCTTAAAGTTATGGTTGGCTTTTAAGATAACTTGTTCGTGCTTAAATGGTGTTGACGAAGACTTGTCAAAATCTAGCAAAGGTGTGTGATTTTTCTTATGGTGCTTAATGCTCACATTTGCTATCACTTAGTATGTGTCTCATAGAAGATGAGGATTTTGTCAAGAGGTTGCGGTCTACTTATATTTCACAGATTTATTTATAAGTTCGACATCACGTGGATAGTGCAAGACATAAGACACAAGTTTGGGAGATTCTACTTCTTCATCAAATTCGTTATACTCAGTTTTCTTCATCAGTGATCACTACATAGAGCCTACAGAGTTCGAGATTCAAGAGATGGTAAACATATTGGTTTCAGGGGAAGCTTATTGATTAAATGTTTAACCATCTACATGCACCACTTGAGGGGACGTGTTTACAAGTTGCATATCTACAAGAAGACCCCTATTGGATGATTACAAAAAGGGGAAGAAGACTACAGAGATATGATTTGCAGCTTATTATGTGTGGTGACATAGTCAAGGATTCTAATTCTTATCTTAAGTCAAGGGGAAGCATTGAAGATTTTGTTTCATTCAGGGAGATGATTACATCTCAACTTCAGGGGAAGCTTTGGCTTTATGATGAAGTTCGTACGAGACTTTGTTTGTTTTGTCATCATCAAATAGGGGAAGATTGTTGGGATTCTTGATTTGATGAGACAAAGTGAATAAAAGAATGAAACAAGATGGAAACAAGAAGGACCAAAATTGTCATCATGAAGTTCTACAAGATGTAGAAGAAAATAAAGATTTGGTCAAAATAAGATAAGAATGAATATTAATGAGAAGATAATTAATTGATTCTCTCATTAATATATTAATTAGTTTCCTTGTAAGCCTAGGACTCCTTATGCTATAAAAGGAGGTCCAGGCATTTAGAAAAATACATCCAGAAACATAGAGTCGACTGATGAGAGTCGAATAGTAAAAGGGTGTGTGTACACCATAGTTAGTGGTTAATTAGAAATAGACATATTATAGATGTCTATGTAGTAGTTAGTAACCCCAAATTATAGTAGTTGGGGTAATAGGGAAAACGTATGAATAAAAAACCTTGTTTGATAATATTGTTTTCTTATTATTCCGCTGTGCATTCAATATTATCTGTAAAACTAATCCTAGATGGGCTAATCGATTTCCAACAAGTGGTATCAGAGCTTGTGTGGAAACTCTGAATAAGAAGAACTCCATTATTTGAAGCAGATTTACAATCAAGCTCATCAAGCTTTAATGGCCATCTCCTCATCAAGCTCCTCAAGTTCTTCTAACAATGAGGTACAAAAATGTTCTAAACAATGTCTTGAATCTTTTAAAACTATTTAAAAGAATTATAATAGTGAAAGAGAAAAACATAGCAGAGTAAGACTAGAAATTCAGGGTTATGAGTTAGCCTTAGAGTCACTAGAATCTAAGATACTTGTACATGAAAAGAATGAATTGTTTGTTTTTTAGTTTTTTTTTTTGGAACTAGTTTAGATTTTATCTGGATTTTTTTTAATTATTTTCTTTTTTATTTAGTATTTTTTAATTAGTTTTTTTATATTTTTTTTTTTTTCTATTTTAGATATTATTTGTTTTTTTTTTTTTTCTTTTGATTTTTATTTTTTTTTTTATTTAGTTTTATTTTTTTTGTTTTGAATTTTTTTTTATTTATTATTTTTTTTAATTATTTTTATATTTTTTTATTTTTCTTTTATATTTTTTTTTTTTTTTTGAGATATTTTTTTAATGACTTTTTGATAGTTAGTTTATTTTAGTTTTATTTTTATTTTTGTATATATGCTTTTTTATTTTAGTTCAATTATAGTTTTTTTTTTTTTTTTTCTATTTTTTTGATGATATTTTTTATTTCTTTATTATGATTTTCTTCTTTAGTTTTTTTTTTATTTTTATTTTTTTATGTTTTTTTATTAGTCTTAATAGGATTTTTAGTACTTGGAGTTGTTGTCTATATCCCCCTTCTTGAAAAAGGTTTTCACACCAAATTGCATGTAGTAAGCTTCTTTTAGTATGTTTTCCCTTCTTCTTTTTTGTGGGCAATTCTTTGGTGTAATGGGGTTCCTTTTGCATTGTTCGCATCCAACTTGAGCAGCATAAACTTTTTCTTCACTTCGTGATCTGCCCTTCCTAGATTGTTTAGTTGTGCTTGTGATAGCAGCTAATCCGTCAGGAAGTCTCAGTACTTCTTCCTCTAGATGTTTCCATTGTTGCATTTTTGAGGTATTCTTGCCATTTCTTGTCGGCCTTTTTAGCATTCTTCAGCTGCGTTCATGGTTGGAATGGCACTCATCGAGTCAAGAATTTGTCGTGTTAGGAATATCCAATCATTGTAGAACAAACTTACTTCCTGCATCACAGTCAAATAGTGTTGAGGACACTTCAATCAAGGTTCTTTTAATAGCGCTCCATGCTTTGATAAAAGGGTTTCATCTGGCTCTTGCTAAAAGTTGTTGATTTCCTCCATTTTTTGCGAGGTGTTGACAGGTGGGCAATATTTATTTCAAAAATTAGTTTTAGTCTTCCCAAGATTTTGATTGAACCAGTTGGTTCGTTTCTTAGCCAAACGACTTGCGGCTCCAGTTAAGGATATAGGAAATACAGGAGCGTTAGGTTGATCCACGGTGATGTTAGGAACATGGAATTAAGTTCAACAATTTCGAGAACTTTCTCAATGTGTTCATTTGCATCTTTCATTGTCCGAACGCAAAATGGTGTTTTCTCGAAGCTCCTTAAGAAATTGGGCCTTTCAGTTCAAATTGATCTTTGTTATCCAATTTTAGGGCTCTAGCAATTTCCCAATCCATAGCTGTGTTTGGCGGTTTTGCTCATGTATTGCTCCTCCATTGTTTCTTCCATTCGCTTCCGCTTCTTTCTTCCTCCGAGTATTGCTGGCAGAAAGTATATTGAAATCAGGACGATTCTCAATTCGTCAAGACTTAAAGTCTTGAAGTATCTCCTTGATGATCGAAAATTCTATTCAGGTTCTTTGTGTAAGGTGTAAATAGTTCGTTCATGAGAACTCCTTGTTCATGGCCCTACCTCGAAACAATGGATAACACAATCAGTAGTTTTGTTTTCAAGGAAGGTAAAAGAATGGCACGAAAGTCAATAATTTTAGCTTTCCTATGTCTTAGTGATCGATCCCGTAATCCAATGGAAAGTGGATACGCCGTATTAACACTGTTGAGTGAATACGCTATATTGGGCAATAAAAACTGGATATGTCGTATCCGATTGAAGTGGATACGGCCGGTATTCAGCTATCGGCAGAACAGTGTATAAAGGAAACAATTAAATACGCAAACAATTTCAAAACACAATATAACAAAGTAAACAAGATTAAAGGACAAATTATACAAAAAATTTACAGAATATACAAGAATAATACACTAACCTAAATTACACTATAAATCTAAGGGTTATATATTAATTAATGTCTTATAAACCAAAATATCAACTAAAAATCAGGATTATTTTCACATCCGGCAACGACGCGCAAAAATTGATGTGTTGTCGTTGTATGGTATATTTACAGATGATCAAAGTTTTAAATTTATATTTTGCCGACTAAACAAAAACAAAACTTGACACGGCAGTGTACCAATCGATAGTAGTTTCGTATGGTAAGTAAGGTGCTCAAACACTTGAAAGCGAGGTGAAATTCTATCACTTTAGTTTATATTCTTGTTAATCGAATTCTAATATGTTTAATTTCTATTCTATTCCTAAACCTATGTTAACCTATGTCGTAAATCTAATTTACTGGGAAAAAGAGGTAGTTTCAGCTTAGAGACTGGCACGGCTTGATTGGTGACTTACAATCAATTGAGGCACTTTAAACCCAGCAAAGCTAATTAACAAAAGTCAAAAGATGCGGTCAAAACCTTATTAACGGAAAATGTATTACCATTATTAATCTGATTAGAAAGTTAGTTCTGTTTATTTAGTGCAATGATTTCTTCTCTCGGATGGTGGCATGTAATTCTTAAGAATTAGGATTACATCATCCTAAGACCTAGACACAATAATATCTGTCAAATTAAAGCATCCGCATTAATAAAAGCATCCTTATTGTTGATTATAATCTATCCTTAGGATTAAAGCATGGAGATTTGTTAAACCTTTCTAGCTAATAGAGACCTCTTACCCAACTTACCGCTTAATGGAATTTATACACTAGTAGTCCACTTGTCCAACTATCCAATGGAATCAGAACGTTACTTGTTGAATTATTAGATTCACCTGTAGTCAAAACGATCAATAAAACCATTGGCAATATCCCAATTAAACTGTTAAGCCCGAAGCGTATCCTAGACATCAGGGGCACTTAGAAGGACAATATTTGTGTACACTTTTATTCTAGTTGTTTAAATTACTATATGGAGAGTATCCAGACTCTTAGATCTACTTGGGTCAGCTCGCTAGATCCAGTTAATGATAGGTCGCCATACAAAGTATATGGGAATTACACGTTGTCTTCTATGGAAAATGTAACTTTGTCGACCTCTTGCTCTTTTTCTCTTCTAAAATTGACTTTTGTGGTTTAGTATCGAGAATAAGATTTATGCACACTTACAACTCATTTTTGAGGTTTTTTATTTATAAGGTTTGGAAGTCGGTTAGATACGGCGTATTGGGGATTTTTTGGAGTAGGGATCTCGGCATGATATCTTCCAGGAAGAATATTATATTGATTTCCATATTTTGAATACGCGTATTGGTCTCTCTGGCTACGGCATATTGAGCTTTTTCCTGAGTGGTCTTTTGGTGAGTGCAGGCACGGTACGCAGTATCTTCCTTGTGGAGACGGCGTATTGTTCTTCTTAGAAATAGTAATCTTCAATATATCTTGATTTAAGCTTCAGAATTGACACGCGCCTTTTGACTCATCTTTCCCATTACTCCATAATTACTGCAATTCTCAAATATAAACGATTAAGTAACAATTCTTTGCAATAACTATACAAAATGGGTTAATATTATGGGATAAATGATGCTATAAAATAGACGTTATTTGATGTCATCAAAGAACAAGTGTCAAATTTATTGTGCCTACAGGTTAGGGAGCATGCAACCGCGGTTTAGCTGGGTATTGAAGGGTGAAGATGGAGAATCGTCAAAGACTTTCGTGAAAGAGCTTACCGCGTGACGTGGTTACAATGCGATACTCACAGGTATGTGTGTCCACTCTATATTTGCATATTATATTTATATGGTCATTTTATTTGATACAAAGTAAGTGTCATATTTAGGTAAAATGTAAATGCGTAGAGTTGTAACGTATTTTCATGAAATTAAGTGTGCACTGATTAGCCAAACAGTCGAGGTATGTTTTTTTACTATGTTTGCTGAATAGTGGTTATGACAAAAAAAATTACCTTGGTGTGTGCAGGGAGCATTTGAAGAGATTAGTTGGAAAAAGTTGTATTTAAAGCGATTGATTTGGTGAGTTCTGTTTTTTCCTAAGTTCAGGTTTAACTTGCACCGTCATATAAGAAAATGGTGTTTCAGGTTCTAAAGATAAGCCACCGGGAGAAAGTGAAGGATCGCGAGGAGGACGCGAAACAACACATAATGAATCTGAGATCGTGCAGGTAACAAATACAACTTTCGTCATTGTTGCAATACATTTTACGACAGAATATGTGTGTACTGACATAGACAGAAGAGTACATTTACCAGTTGATATTGTTGATGCAGATGTAAGCTTCAATCAAGAGTCAGATCTTCAGCAGAAGTCAGAATGATGGTCACACTACTTGCCTGATAAGAATTTGCTGCTGTGACTTTAGGTAACTTGGTTGCAGCATTGGAAAGCCAGAGATCGGCTTTGCAATAGGTATATATGCCTTCATAAATCACTATTACAGGTGACACGGGTAGGTTGGTGATGGGTTAAAACGGTTACTTTTGATACGAGTCAAGACGAGTTGGATTCGCTCAGCCCAAAACACTTATTGTTATAAATAGTTAGTGTCTAAAATACTATAAGAATATGTGTTCATTAAAACCACACCTTGGGTTACTTTTGATCAGTTCTAACCTATTAACCATACCATTGTCTCTTTAGCTCAACTTTTTTCTTTACCACTTTAATGGTTTGACCTCATATATAGAATATACCCTTTGTGATCAATCTGTAAGCAAATGTGTACAAAATTACATATTGATACCCTTGTTAATCATCCGCCATCGTAATTGTTTTTTGTAATGAATTATATATGTAGCGCAATAATTTAACTTAAAAGGTTGTGGAAAACGTGGCAACAATGGTAGCATCTAATGCTTGCAAGATGTTTGTATTAAAACCAACATTACTCATCAAACTTATACTTTTCGGTAACATTTCAGGTGGTGTCATTCTTGCGCCAAAGGGAATTAACTGCATCATATGTGGCATCCCGAAATCAGTTGAAGTTATTGACTTCATTGAGTCTGATGGTCACACAAACAGTTATCGACTTCGACAAGTTAAGTCACGTGTTAGCCCCGAGGAAGAAACAATTCACCATTCAGGACATCATAGTCACACATTAGTTGCAAATGGCTGTTAGGTTTATTGTTGGTATTGAGAACCCTTAGGACATCATTTTCCAATCTACTAGGCCATTCTATCAGAGGGATGTGTTGAAGTTTGCCCAGTACAATAGCGCTGATGCCATTGTTGGACGTCACACTCCTGGTATCTTTACTAACCATGCCTCCTTCAATAAGCCCCGTCTTGGTTTGATATACCCATGTACGGATCACCAGGTTTGTATTTTCTGTTGATAGAGTTAGCTTATTTCCATATACTTTTTAGGCTAATTAATAAGCGTAGGCTAAAAACCAACTATCTTTTTATAAAGATAAACTACTATGAGGATGTCTGGTTTTGCGATCTATTTATATTAACCATGCTCAACTAACGAGTATCAGAAGCATAGATGTGTTTGGGTCTAGAAATGAGGGAATGGGTAAATAAGAGATAAAGTTGTTTGTTTTTAGGTAATGGGTTTGACTAAATACATTGCGAGTAATCGTTGTCTCTGAAACCATGAAACAATGTGTGTCTTACGTTAGTTATGAATCCAAATCACCATGTGTAGTCGTCAAAATACAGGTATCTGCATACAGACACATTTATCTTTAGAGGTTATTGATCTTTCTATACTTTCTGCTATTTCATAACAGGTGGAATAGCCGAAAATGATCTCGCAAAGAAACTTGGCACCAAAAACAACAAAATATTTCATGTACTACAGGGTCTTGAATCCCGTGGGTCGATTGTGAGGCAATCAACAAAAATAAGGAAGAAAGAAGTTTGCAGTGAAAGAGAGTATACAAGTGGTACAGTTGTGAGGCAATCAACAATAATAAGGAAGAAACAAGTTTGCAATGGAGAGTATACAAGTGGTTCAGTCGTATACTTATAGCGTTATGCGAAGTAATTGGGTCTGTTACAAAGGCTTGAAATTACGAAAGAGGATAAGACTTTCTCTGATAATGAGAACGATGACATGGAAGTTGCTACAGGAAATGGTGTTTCTGACAAAGATTGGCTAGAATACACCCAAGGCAATGTTATACTCTACATTGCAGCTGATATTTTAGTCACATAGTCTTTGTACTCTGATTCATTTTCTGTGCACATATTTTTTTCTAATTTTCCCATCTTTTAATTTCTTTGCAAATAATGCTGAACTAATTGTTCATTTTGTGTCACTTTAGAATTCGTTTTAACTTTTTATAAATCTTATTCTTTGGTCGTGAAAAATTCAAAAAGCGCTCTATATAAAACGAGCCGCAGCGAAGCACGGGCATCAAAATCTTGTTATTATAACATATGAATACATGGTTACTTACATTGAATCCAAGCCATAGTACCAACTTCATCATCATCTTCCAATTCTTTTGCATCCTAAACCATAATTAACACACACATATCAACACCTCTAATTTACATAACTAGAATTCATCTTTACCATTTCTTAACATCATATGATCATATCTTGGTCGTACAACGAAAATCGTCAATTAACCAATTCCCACTTAAATCAACTTAACCCATGATCCAAAACACTTCAATATAGGGTTTAGAATCATAATTACCTAAAATCCCCAATTTGGGTACATAAACCCTAACTTATAATTCATCAGTTAACTTAATATAAAGATTACTTACTTCATGTGAACATTGCCATGGACTAACTATTAAAAATAGGACATATTTTTTTTATTACTAGTCCCTCAAGACTCTAAGTTCCCTCAATTTTCTCTTTTGAGTCATCATCTCCCAAGCACCACCATCTCCTAGAACTTCTTGGAAGTGTCTAGGAGATTATAAGACTTATCATAATATAAGGTGTTGTTTGTTTATTAAGAGGCTCTGAATCTGAATCTGAATATTCGGTAGAAAAGTCTGAATCTGATTTCCATCTGAATCTGAATAAGTGGTTGAGAAATCTGAATCTGAATGAAATAAAACTGTTTGTTTTGGTAAAAATGTCTAGATGTGTTAAACTATAGTTTTTACAATTTAAATATAAAATGATTACATTCGCACAAGAAATAAACTTCATTAAATAAATAAAAAAACAACTTTTATAATATAATCAATTTAAAGTTTGAATTGAACTTCTTAAAACGATTAACTAAATAAGTCGCGTTAGAATTGAGATGTACGAGTCTGAAACCGTACCATTCAATTTGAACAAAATATGAGTTGACACATATTATCTTATACACTCTTTATCTAACAAAACATATGTAATGATTTTATTTAATACTTTTAATACAAGAGACAAAGTGAAACAAGAAAAAAAAATCAAAAAATGAAAAAAAAAATAAAAAAAATCATAACAAAGTAGAAAAAAATAAAAAAAAAGAATTACCTAAAATCCTAAATTTGGGTACATAAACCCTAACCTATAATTCATCATTTAACTCAATATAAAGATTACTTACTTCATGTGAACATTCGCAAGGACTAACTATTGAAATTGGGACATATTTTCGTTATTACTAGTCCATCAAGACTCCAAGTTCCCTCTATTTTTTTTGTTTTGTGTCGTCATCTCCCAAGCACCACCATCTTCTAGAACTTCTTGGAAGTGTCTAGGAGATCATAAGGGTTATCATAATATAAGTTAGTTATATCTTTGAACAATTGGCAATAGTAGTCCCTTAAGTCATTTACTCTTATATTTGTGACACATAATACTTTCTAAAAACCATTTACATAATATATCGACTTTTAGTTTGACTAACCAATCACGAGATGCATTCAAACTTCTAAAGTCGTAGACAAACTTATCCAACAACATTCTAGTAATAAAACACTTAAAACCCGATTTTTGGGTGTTACATAACAAGCATCGACTTACGCCTGATAGTCAAAAGGACCATCGGCAAACCAAAATAGAGACGTTGGGGATGCCTGGTCCATTTTTTTAAATTAGGACCACACATGCGGATTTGGTACAACCTTAAGGGCGAACAATGTAATTTATTCTATATTGTACTTCATATTTCATTTACGCTTCCAAATAAAAATAGTAACATGTATCTCTCCTGGAAAATATTGTTGTCTTGTTTTGTAAGGCTTATAAGTGGAGTGGTTCATGTCGGGTCAAAGTTCTAGACAGGTTTTGATTCTTAACAAGTTTGAGTTTTGAATGTGCCATTTAGGAGCACGGGATTAAACAAGTCCGAGTCAAACAGATCTCGTGTCAAGTTAACCATGGGATTTTCGGTAAAAAAATAATTATTCAAGTAAAAAATAAATAAGGGATAATTACATAAAAATGTATTTNNTCGAGTCAAAATTTATTCTCATTCTACCCATTGGGAAAGTCAAAACTGTGATAAAACACTTATTTTATTTTTGAAATTTTTGAAATTTTTTCATTTTTTGGTATTTTTGCAAAAATTTTGGTGGTAAAAACGGGATTACGTGACAACAACGGCTGCAGGAAACAATCAAATTGAATATCCCTCCATACTAGAACTAAACATCGTCCTCGATGTTTTGAAAGGGGTACCTACGTAAATCTAAGGCCGTTTATTAAGTGTGCCAAAAGATAAAACGTTAGTCGATTCGATCTGGATACTGGATTCCCAAAATGAAGCTGAGGATGTGAAATTCTTGTGGATGAAAGACAAAACTGAGAGTTTTCATAATCCGGGCAATCCTGGACAATAAACAACACGAAACACGAAACACGGGTAATGGAAGAGGCGAGCCTC
>BQNB010190587.1:0-11768 GCA_026074375.1 Tanacetum coccineum | reverse complement strand
GAGTCATATGATTATATTGTCAAATCTCAGGTTTTATGTAGTATTTGGTATAAGAAATAACTTAGAAGATGGCGTACAGGAAATTTTTCATCAAAAACAAAAAGTGAATTTTTACAGAGAGTGGAGACGGTGTCACAATTTACATGCGATGCCGTCACCGCGACACTTGTGACAGGGTCAGGATATTCCTGGCGGCGTCATGAGGCCAGCTACTAGAAAATTCGAAATTTTTAAGTATTTTTGAAAATATAACTTGTGTAACATCTAAAATATGTAATTCTTTTGTAAACCTGCAAAAACCTATGATTATGACATTACTCTCATCCTATCTTTATTGCTTTCATAAAGTCTAAACTTAGTTAATGAGTTGTATTTATCATTCACTCGTGGATTTTACGCTTGGTGTAGTTGTCTTTGTCTTTGATTACAGGTTATATTTGATGAGAAAAAGCTTGGAAGTTCTTAGGAAGTTTCAATGGATGATTCTTGGAGGACGATTTAACCAGTTATCGCATGTTTCTTCTCCATTATTGAGCAAACCAAGGGAGTACTAGTTTCTTTTACTTGTTTTTTTCCCCTTTTATTTGTTTTTACGGGCACCTTTATAAAACATTGGGGATAATGTTCAACTAAAGTGTAGGGGGGGGGATAAGCCTTAGAAACTATTCTTTCATTTGCCATTTTCTTTGTCCTTAAAATGATAGGTTATATATCGAAACATAACATTAAAAGGATTTTTACCTAAATTTAATTTTTTTATGACACATACGGACGAAAACCGAGTATTAATAGCGTCTCATGGATAGGAATTTTATGACTAGCACAATAACCCTCAGAATTCCACCCCAAAAATGTGAGGTTCGCCTTTAGATCTTTAGGAATTCAGGTATTTATTATTGATGCCCAAGATAGTTTATACCTTTAGCTTTCTTGAGTTAAGGAGTGAGCAATCATGTGTATCTATTCCGTCGTTACGAATGTGTATATGTGATTTTGTCGCCTTTTCTGGAGCATTGAGATCGGTTTAAACTATATAAGTGTACCGATAGTGTACTAAATTCTAGAACTTGTTTTTGTGATGCATTCCAAGACCGCGTAGTAAGTATTAGGATTTTCTTGATAAGTGGCATTAGGATTAACCTATGTTTTAAACCTGTAATTGATATGATGGTCACACCGATCATATAACTATCCCACACCCTTGCCATGCACTCATTTTTAGTGCAGGATACCCCTAGTACAACCCTCCAAGCCTATCCTTTTTCATGGTTCTCATAATTTTCTGGTAAAGCCGGACTATTAATGAAGAGCATTATTAACCTTTAAACCAATCGTTACACCCAAATCGCCTTAGCCTACCTTTTTTGTACTCATTTTTAGTACATTATTGTGTTTAACCCAAGTTAATTATTGAGTACACGGTTGCTAAGTCCTTATCCATGTAAATATTGTTTTGGGACGATTGGGATTCATGGTAGTATTTATTTCGCGGAAGAATGGGGAAAAAAATTAAAATCAATACCCCTATACATTTGTTAGATGATCTCCATGTTATTTTGATCCACCTCAAATCGGGTCATTAGTTAGATTGTAAATATCAAGCATGTAAAAGCTCAAGTGTAGGGGTACGTATTACAAACCCTATGTTGTGATGTATTATCTTATTAGAAAAAAGAGAGAAAAATAGAAAAGAAAAAGAAAAGAGATTGATGTAGAGTTGTGTAGAGTTTGTATATCTTTGTCCGAGTCTTGGCTTAGCAACCAAACCAGCATGTATTCATGTAAATAATTAGTTAACCCTTCCACTCCAAATTTACCCAAAGCCACGCAAATGTATCCCATCTGTTTCCGTTTCCATTACATGTTATGTTACACCTACACCCCACAACCCTTTAAAATACCTCTTAAATAGTAATGAATAATGCTTGCGCCTAGCGTTGGAGGTTTGATCTTTTACCAAGCCTATGGTAATTTATATGCTATGACAAGTAATGAGTGTTGATTTTCCGTTTCCCACATTATGTTATAATTCATTATACACTTGAGAGAAACAGAGAATCCCAAACACTTATGTGAGGTGCTAGTATATGCTTTTCGTGCATTTAATTACGAGGTCTAGAAGGTTGTGTTGTAAAATACTTTTAAAGAGTAGGTTAAATGACCCTCATATTGCTATTGTCTAGGTAGAAAAGTCTATTTGCTTGAGGAC
Organism: Tanacetum coccineum; assembly: GCA_026074375.1. NCBI lineage: Eukaryota > Viridiplantae > Streptophyta > Magnoliopsida > Asterales > Asteraceae > Tanacetum > Tanacetum coccineum. The sequence goes on along the minus strand of BQNB010190587.1, from coordinate 9,559 downwards.
AAGCCAATTCCAAGTGTAGAGGTATTTGATGAGGTGTCATTTTATACACTATTGCGGGGTCATTTAACCCCTTAAATCATGCAAATATGCCCAGATTATATGCTTAATTGTTTGATTTTAGGTTTTTAGCACTTGGATGGCATTTAGAGGAAATACACATAACTTGGGCTCATTTGGAGAGTAAACGGACAAGATTATGGACCTACACCAAATCTCTTAAAGATTTATGCAAATAGTGGCTGGAGACGGCATCGCAGGCATAAAGCGACACTGTCATGATCTATATAGTGACGGCGTCAGAGATCTGGTGACGGCATCAGAACGTGGCCGACCTAAAGAAACCCTAGAAGATTTTGTGTCACGAGATTAAGAAGATCATTTTACTTGCGCGCGAAGTACAAAATATTGTTTTGGTCATAACTTCTTCATATGAACTCGGATTTTGACGATTAAACAGCCCACGCTATCGCAACGAGAAAATCTACAACTTCGCGAAAAATGACATGAAGACGGCATCACTTGTTATCCCCGACGCCGTCGTGACGATCTGACCTAATTTATGCCTGTAAATACACCCTCATAACTTCGTTTTTGGTAAGCCCCAAACCCTAAGGCCGACTAAAGGGTTTTGGGTAGTTTTTTTCCAGCAACTTAGAGAGTCTAATTCAATCCATAAACATCTTGTAATTGTTTGATTATCACTTATATCTTAAATCATGTCTTCAATTCTTTTTGTTGATTATGATTTCTATTGTTTGAGTATGCTTGGCTAATTCATCTAGTATTTATTTGGGTATGCATGAACCTTGTCATTGATTGATTATATCTTGTTGTTTGTGACAGATTCAATGAGTGTAATTGATTATAGTTTATAATTCTTGTTTCCTATTGCCTCTTGTTGATGAATGTGCGCGTTAGGCTCTAAAAAACCAGCTTTTGTTTGTATCGTTGTTGACATGTCTAGGGAAACGTGAGTGTGTAGAAAAGATACCATGGGTAACAGTCTTCATACTAACGGAATATTACATAGACGGCGGGTTCGTGTAATCCGTTCATGAATTAGGAAATACTTACACATTACATCTCAAGTGTGACAAAGCAATAGGTAGAATTGGATAGCTAGCAAGCATGGCCGGCTATTGGGGTGTGCCACAAGTGCACTCGCACAGGGCCACCAACCTAAAAGGGCCTCCAAAAGTTTGAAACTTTTACTACACAGCTACATATTATATAAATTTGGAGTAGTCCAATAAGGGTTAAGGCCCAAGTATATGTTACACACACAGACACCCTTACAAAACGTGTCCCAAGAAAACTGCTCAACAACAGTTTGGAGATAAAGTTCTTGGCGTAAGGTCTTGCGGTAATATTTTTTAGTCTTAATCTTATCGTCCTATTATTCTATTTTCCTCAATTCCTAGTAGTTATGCCAATAATTCATCAGGTAATATCTCAAACTTATTATTTTGACTTTTGCTTTCTAGAATACGTCCATATGTTTCAAGTTTTAATTGTGAACTACTTTGATACTTATTAGTTAGATTAGGTAACTTTTTTTATCTAACACAAACTATGATGATTTAATCAACAATGTATTTTTTTAGAATACTATTTAGATAGTTAAATTTGATGCTTGTAACTCGGTTAAACGATTCTTTTAGTATCGTTACGCAATTGAACTTCTCGAAGGAGCCAAGGTGTCGCCTTTGTGATCGACACCATCCGGTTGGTGCAAAATGGATGTGCATTCCAAGGACTTATGTTCGAAGACCCGATCCAACATCTTAAGGACTTTCTCATAATTGTAGATTCCATTGACCTTAATGGTGCTATAAGAAATACCACTCGTTTGCATCTATTCTGCTTTTTTCTTCATGACCAAGCTATCAAATAGCTTGATCGTCTACCCGCGGGATCTATCTCAACTTGGGATGATCTCACCACTTGTTTCCTCGCATAGTTTTTTCCACCAGGAAGAACTGCTAAACTTTGATAAGATATCTTGATGTTCCAACAACATCAAGATGAATCCCTCTACGATGCGTGGACTCGTTTTAAGGACTTACTCCAAAAAGTCCCTCATCATGGTCTTGATTTATGGCTTCAAGTTCAAATCTTTTATGATCATGTCGACTACCAACCTGATGGCCATGAGGTATGAGCAAGAGGGAGGACCTTTGAAAAAATTAAGGCAGGAAGAAGAGTGGAAAAACCATCGAGGATTTCAGCCCAATACGAAGAAGAAGAGTGGAACGACCCAACCTTTTCTAAAAAAGGAAGTCCCGACTACATAGATGCCACTTTAAAACATGAGTTAGAAAGTGCGGAGTGTCGAGTAGAATCTTTAATGAGGAATGAAGTGTTGTTGGAGTATGAGGTAGGATTTGCGTTTCCTAAAAAGCCTTAGCAGGAGGAATTAGAGGCAGAATACTGAAATTAATTGATGAATCAGAGGATCATTATTAGGCATTTAAGGATGTTATGAGAAAACAAAGAGACATATTTTATGTGTCTCGCAGATAGTTTAATTGCAACCCTGAAGGTTAAAATAGAGGCAAAATGAACTCATTCCATAAAAATCGAAAAGATCACTAAATTCCCTACTCACACCCCTACCGTAACCCCTGAAATACTCAAGCCTAGCATGGTGAATATGGTCTCGATTATTTCCAATACTAAACCCACTATCTATAGATACCCTCACCAATACCTAAATTCCGACCTCAACATGCCGATACTTCATTCATTTGAGGAAAATAAGCTTGAGTACGAAGATGAAGATGAAGTCTGGATAAAAATAATGGGAACCTCGAATGGATAAAGAAATCGTTAGAGCAAAATCTTCATAAGAATGACATAAACCCAAATTATTTGTCATAATTTTCAACTCTAACTTCCAATCCAACCATCAACCAAAAGGATTTGGGTGTTTTTAGGATGAAGGTAGTAAAAACCCCTTGGACCATTCATACACCACATTCACCAATGTGGCATACTTCCCATCAAATTGGTTTGTGAGCGCTACTATCACCCACACATAACCTCAAGTGTAGGGGATACCCACCTTATACGCGTCAAATAAGCGTAGAGTCAGGATCGTGACTCAAACAAAAACAAGCGCTTGTTTGGAGGCAACCCAATCTTTTATTTCTTGTATTTTAGGTGTGTTTTATGTGTCTTGTGTGTCTTATGTATTTGTTTCGAGTCATATGATTGTATTGTCAAATCTCAGGTTTTATGCAGTATTTGGTACAGGAAATAACTTAAAAGATAACGTACTAAAAAATTTTCATCAAAAACAAAAGTGAATTTTCATAGAGTGTGGAGACAGCGTCACAGATTATACGCGACGCCGTCAGCTCGACCTCTGTGACAACATCAGGATATTCTTGACGGCGTCATGAGGCCAGCTACTAGAAAATTCGAAATTTTTAAGTATTTTTGAAAATATAACTTGTGTAACATCTAAAATATGTAATTCATTTGTAAATCTGCAAAAACCTATGATTATGACATTACCCTCATCTTATCTTTATTGCTTTCATAAAGTCTAATTACTTAGTGGTTGAGTGTATTATTCATTCAACGTGGATTTTTATGCTTGGTGTAGTTGTCTTTGTCTTTGATTACAGGTTATATTTGATGAGAAGAAGCTTGGAAATTATTAGGAAGTTTCATTGGATGATTCTTGGAGGACGATTTAACCAGTTATCGCATGTTTCTTCTCCATTATTGAGCAAACCAGGGGAGTACTAGTTTCTTTTCCTTGTTTTCTTATCCCTTTATTCGTTTTTTACGGGTACTTCTATAGAACATTGGGGACAATGTTCAACCTAAGTGTAGGGGAAAATAAGCCTTAGAAACTATTCATTCATTTGTCATTTGCTTGTTCCTTAAAATAATGGGTAATATATCAAAACATAGCATAAAAAGGTAATTTTGACCAAAATTTAAATTTTTTTATGACACATACTGACGAAAACTGAGTATTATTAGCGTCTCATAGATAGGAATATGTATGACTAGCACAAAAACCCTCAGAATTCCACCACAAAAATGTGAGGTTCGCCTTTAGATCTATAGGAATTCAAGTATCCATTATTGATACCCAAGATAGTTTATACCTTTAGCTTTCTCGAGTTAAGGAGTGAGAAATCATGTGTATCTATTCCGTCGTTACGGATGTGTATATGTGGTTTTGTCGCCTTTTCTAGAGTATTGAGATCGGTTTAAATTATATGAGTGTACCGGTAGTGTATTAAATTCTAGAACTTGTCATTGTGATGCATCCCGAGACCGCATAGTGAGCATTAGGATTTTGCTAGATAAAAGGCACTAGGATTAACCTATGTTTTAAACCTGTAATTGTTATGATGGTCACACCGATCATATAACTATCCCACACCCTTGCTATGCACTCATTTCAGTGCAGGATACCCCTAGTACAACCCTCCGAGCCTATTCTTTTTTCACAATTCTTGTAATTTTTTAGATAAGCCGAACTATTAATGAAGAGCACTATCAACCCTTAAAACAATCGTTACACCCAAATCGCCTTAGCCTACCTTGTATGTACTCGCTTTTTAGTACATTATTGTTTTAACCTAAGTAAATTATTTGAGTACACAGTTGATAAGTCTTTATCCTTGTAAATACTATTTTGGGACGATTGGGATTCATGGTAGTATTTATTTCGCGAAAGAATAGGAGGAAAAGTTAAGTCAATAGCCCCATACGTTTGTTAGATGATCTCTATGTTATTTTGATCCACCTCAAATCGGATTATTAGTTAGATTGTAAATATCGAGCATGTAAAAGCTCAAGTGTAGGGGTACGTGTTATAAACCACATGTTGTGATATATTATTCAAAAAAAATATATATAGAGAAAAGAAAAAAAAAGTGATTGATGTAGAGTTGTGTAGAGTTTGTATATCTTCGTCCGAGTCTTGGCTTAGCAACCAAACCAGCGTGTATTCGTATAAATAATTAGCTAACCTTTCCACTCCAAATTCACCCAAAGTCACCACCCAAATGTATCCCATCCGTTTTTGTTTCCATTATATGTTATCTTACACATACACCCCACAACCCTTTAAAAGACCTCTTAGATAGTAATGAATAATGCTTTGCGCTGTGGTTGGAGGTTTGATCTTTACCATTGCCTATGGTTAATTTTTTGCTATGACAGGTAATGAGTGTTGATTTTCCGTTTCCCCATTATGTTATAATTTATTATACACCCGAGTGAAAGAGAGAATCCCAAACACTTATGTGAGGTGCTAGTATATACTTTTCGTGCTTTTAATTGCGAGGTCTAGAAGGTTGTGTTGTAAAATACTTTTAAAGAGTAGGTTAAATGACCCTAATACTGTTATTGTCTAGGTAGAAAAGCATTTTGCTTGAGGACAAGCAAATCCCAAGTGTAGGGGTATTTGATGAGGTGTCATTTTATACACTTTTTTGGGGTTATTTAACCCCCTAAATCATGCATTTATGCCCAAAATAGGTACTTAATCGTTCCTTTTTAGGTATTTAGCATTTGGAAGGCATTTAAAGGAAATACACGTGACTTGGGCTCATTTGAAGAAGAAACGGACAAGACTACGGACCTGCACCAAAATCTCTTGAAGATTATGCATATAGAGCATGGAGACGGCGTCGCAAGCATAAAACGACGCCATCATGATTTACGAAGCCATGATGTCGGTACATCGGTAACGCCGTCAGAACATGGACGACCTAAAGGAACTATAGAAGATTCGGTGTCATGAGATTAAGAATACCATTTAATGCGCATGTGAAGTACCAGATATTGTTTTGATCATAACTCCTTCATACGAACTCATATTTTGACGATTCAACAGCCCACACGTTCAGAACGAGAAAATCTACAACTACGCGACAAATGTCGTGGTGACGCCGTCACATGTTATTGGTGATGCCGTTGTGAATGTCGGTTTAAGGTTTGCCTATAAATACATCCTCATAACTTTGTTTTTATCAAGTCCCCAACCCTAAGACGGATTCTAGGGTTTTGGTATGTCTTTTTCTAGCAACTTAGAAGACCTAATTCAATCCATAAACATCTTGTAATGGTTTGATTATCATATCTATCTTAATTCATGTCTTCAATTCCTTTTGTTGATTATGATTTCTCTTGCTTGAGTATGCTTGTCTAATTCATCTAGTATTTATTTGGGAATGCATGAACCTTTTCATTAATTGATTAGATCTTGTTGTTTATGACATATTCAATGAGTCTAATTGATTATAGTTTATAATTCTTGTTTCCTATTACTTCTTGTTGATGGATGTGTACGTTATGCTTTAGAAAACCAGCTTTTGTCCGTATCGTTGTTGATATGTCTAGGAAAACGTGATTGTGCAAAAAGGATACAATCGGTAACAGTCTTCATACTACCTTACCCCTGATATAGTTTATCCCTCTTAAGATATTTCAAATGCAAGTATTATTACTCTTAGGGGCCTTGAACTAGTATTCCATACTACCTGTACTTTCCAAGCAATGCTCCAAGCATTTTGGTTAAAAATTACACATATATACATTTACTTTTGGTATTTAGGGGGCCTCCGAGTAGTCATGGCACAAGGCCACCGAAAACAACGAGACGACCCTGCTAGCAAGGAGTAGTGCATCCTAGGTGAATACGCTTCATTGTATAATTGTTATTTAGTTTATTAGTAATTAATTAGCTTAAAACCAAAACCTCTCTAAAACCAGAATTTACTTGCTTTCATTAAATATAAAAACACAAAAAGAATCTTCCTTCAACCCCTAGACCTTAGTGAACATTTGATCCAGCCTTCATAGTGCTATTCCTCTAGAGAACGATAGCAACCCCCGAGTCTTGCTTATACTACTACTACAACGGTTAGGTACTCTGCCTAGGGACTCGTAAAACTTCTTGTAGAAGTCCCTTACGACAACCGCATCATGTTTTCGAGTGTTTTCGGGTCCGTTTGGACTATAAAAACCTTAGGAATTAATATAGTATCATTTGTATAATATTTATACGCGTTATAAACTTTATAAACGTTATTTTATAAACTAGTTACACTATAAATAAGTTGACGTTGTAAAAATAATAAAAATAGTAAATCAAGCGAACTAGACTAAAATTAATTTTCGGACAATTAAATAATGTTACGAAAGCCTATACATGGAAATTAAATGACGAACTTAACGTAAGCATTATTTTGGCTAATAAACTAAAACAACTATTAGGTGATGATATAACAATATAAAATATAGTGTATTATTTTATTTATATTTTATGCTCACTTGCATTATACTAAATCAATATAATTTAAGTAGTTGATACAAGGTCCTTCCTGTGACGACATTCCTTGTTGATTTTTCTAAAGTCATTACCATCAACTTAAGGTGAGTTATGGCCCCTTTCCCACTTTAAACTTGTTTATCACTATTTTACAAATCTCGAGGTGAGATACATGACTTATTTTACATTTGAACGCAAGTACTCTTTTAAACGATTACGGTTTTGTCAAAGTAGCAATAACCCATTATGCCCACTATCATGAACTGTTAATTACTTTGTGTAAGCGCGTGTGTTATAAATATATCTATTTGGGATTGACATCCCCGTTCGGGTAAGTAGCGCTTACTAGTTTCGATGGACCGAACTAACGAACATATACCATATCGGACTTTGGATGTTGCGGGTTGAACATCTACACGGGCACATTAATTGCATGAATTTGCATACATACATACATTGTTGTAGCTTCAGTGTCATGAGCTTAGCGAAATCGTAATTACATTTTGTGATATTGTATGTGTTACATTTATCATACACTTTGAAATCTTGAGGTTCAACATTTATACTTACATAAACCTATGAACTCACCAACTTTATGTTAACAATTTTAAGCATGTATTTTTCAGGTCAGTAACTGTATGCTACATGGATAGCGTTTTGGAGCATCATATTTGAGTCGCATTTTGTGGTCTCATCTCACGGAAGATTTATTGCATTACTATTAGACGTTTGGTTATGTACTAAAATCTTTATGTTTTCATATTAGTAAATTATTGAATCATGGTGTTTTTTGTTAAACATTGAAATGAAATCAAATGTTATCTTTCAAACAACTCATATAGAGGTCATTCTTTATCTATCTTGTGCTTATGTATTATGAAGTAACGCCCCCGGTCACTATTCCGCTGCCACGTATTTTGGGGATGTTACAGTTTTGTAAATATGTTCATACTCAGTTTAAATGTGAAATAAAATCGTTTTAGCGTGATCATGGTGGTGAAGAATGCCTTCTTACATGGTGATTTATCTGAGACGGTTTATATGTCTTAGCCTCCAGGTTTCGGGATTCTACACATCCTGATTATGTTTGTTTGTTCTAGCGATCTCTTTATGGGTTCAAGCAGGCCCCTCGAGCTAGGTTTCAACGATTTGCATCTTATATTACTCGTGTTGGGTTTCATCATAGTTGCTGTGACTCATCCTTATTTATTTACAGACAAGGGACAACTACAACTTATTTGTTATTGTATGTTGATGATATTGTACTCACTGCTTCTTTTGAGACTTTGTTGCAGCATATTATTAGTTCATTACATCAGGAGTTTTCTATGATAGATCTTGGTCCGCTTACTTATTTTTAGGTATTTTTGTTACGTGTGATTCTTTCGGGATGTTCTTATCTCAGCGCAAGTATGATGTTGAGATTCTTGAGAGAGCTCGTTTGGTTAATTGTAATCTAAGTTGGACTTCTGTTGATATCGAGTCTAAGCTGGGATATGCTGGTGATCCAGTATCTGATCTGATCTTATATCTTATATCGGAGTCTTGCGGGTTTTCTTCAGTACCTTACCTTTACTCACCCGGATATTTCTTATGCTGTGCAGCATGTTTGTCTTTATATGCACGATCCTCGGGAGCCTCATTTCTCGGCTCTTAAACGGATATTGAGGTATGTTCGGGGTACTTTAGATCATGGGTTACAATTATTTTCGTCTTCTACTACCTCCTTGGTTGCTTATTCGGATGCGGATTGGGCTGGTTGTCTCACTACCGGAGGTCGACTTTAGGTTATTGTGTATTTCTTGGAAACAACTTACTCTCTTGGTCCTCTAAGCGTCAACCAACGCTTTCTCGTTCTAGTGTAGACGCCGAGTATCGTGGTGTTGCCAATGTTGTTGCTGAAACTTGTTGGTTGCAAAATCTTTTACGTGAGTTGCATACACCATTGTCTTCCGCTATGCTTGTTTACTGTGATAATGTGAGTGCTGTTTATTTGTCTTCTAATCTGGTTCAGCATCAACGTACGAAGCATATTAAGATAGATATTCATTTTGTTCGAGATTTATTGCTGCTGGTCAGGTTCAAGTTCTTCATGTTCCTTCACGTTATCAGTATGCGGATATTTTCACCAAATCATTGCCTTTCGCTTTATTTGAGGAGTTTCGTACTAGTTTGAGTGTCTGGTGTCCTCCCTCTCCAACTGCGGGGGAGTGTTAGCCCGTATTATTATTATTATTATTATTATTATTTATAACA
>BQNB010190586.1:0-11768 GCA_026074375.1 Tanacetum coccineum | reverse complement strand
GTGAAATCTTTGATGTTTGGGGCATAGACTTTATGGGACCATTTCCGTCATCTAGAGGAAATAAGTACATACTCGTAGCTGTTGATTACTTATTAAAATGGGTTGAAGCCAAGGCGCTCCCTACTAACGATGCTAGAGTTGTAGTTAAGTTTTTGAAATCTCTTTTTACCCGATTCGGTATACCGAGAGCTATTATAAGCGATCATCGTGGGACCCATTTCTGTAATGACAAATTTGCTAAAGTAATGTCTAAGTATGGGGTCACTCATCATCTTGCTACCGCTTACTACCCTCAAACGAGTGGTCAAGTCAAGGTGTCGAATCGTGGGTTAAAACATTAATAGGCTTGATGACGCTCTATGGGCATTCCGTACCACTTATAAGACACTAATTGGTTGCACCCCTTACAAGCTCGTGTCTGGAAAGTCTTGTCATCTACCTATCGAATTATAGCATAGAGCATATTGGGCATTAAAACATGCTAATTTTGATCTTAAAACCACGGGAGATCACCGGAAGCTGCAACTTAATGAACTTAATGAGCTTCGTGATCAAGCATACAAGAATTCTTTGATTTATAAGGAGAGGACGAAGAAGCTTCACGACTCAAAGATCAAAAACCGCATTTTCAATGTTGGTGATCAAGTCTTGCTTTTCAACTATCGTCTAAAGATATTCTCGGGGAAGCTTAAAACCTGATGGTCCGGCCCTTTCACTATAACCGAAGTTTTTCCATATGGCACTGCCAAATTATCTAACTCTAACAGATCAAACTTCAAAGTGAATTGCCAACGACTTAAGCACTACTTCGGAGGGGATACACCGCCCACGGTTATCCAGGATCTCCAGACTTTCCCTAAAGATGAATGAATTCAGGGATCGAGTTGAGCTTGGGACTCGGTGACCAAAAACAAGTCGCTTTATGGGAGACACCCCATGCTTATCCATTTTCTATTTTTTTTCTTATTTCTATTGTGATGTGAGGAGGCTTGTACTCTTTCGATTCTTGTTGTATTTGTACTTGTGATTATTTGCAGGATGAACCCAAATTTTCTGAAGTCTCTCGTGTTTGGAGTTTTGTCCCGGTCCACTCGAGCTTCCTAGCCTTTACTTGCCATTAGTTTGGAGAAATCTGATATCCTAAAGATTATTATCGACTAACATTTATCTTTTAGCACACTTGATAAATAGCTAAAGATTTTTGTAATATTTTCTTCAGGCTTGAGTTATGCATTAGACTTTTTGAGTTCTAGTATGGGGTTTTTAAGTCTTAGACTAGGAAACATTGAGGACAATGTTTGATTTTAGTACGGGGTAGTATATCTTCGATATGATCTTGCCTACTTTTGCCCATTGTTCTCACGTACCCCATTTTCCTACCAAAATTTTCAAAAATAAAATAAGTTTTTTTGTCACAATTTTGACTTTCCTGCTGGGTAGAATAAGAGTAAAATTTAACTCGATCGAGCGTGTTAAGCTCTAGCTTGTTTCTTAACTTTTAGGCTAAGCGTTCGTGAAAATTCGCAAAGAACGAAAAATGATAGAGTTAAATATGAGTGGGATGCTAAACAAGGATTATTTAGAAATCTTAAGAGCTCATGTATGTAATTTGTGGCTTTTTCTCCCATAAGCTCCTAATCAGACTAATATACATGCTGTTTTTGAAGATTAAACTTAAATCAACAATTTTTATGTAATATATAGCGAAAATTTTAGTCTTAGTTTAAACTTATACTTGAATTTTTCAAAAAGAAGTCTTCTCTATAAAAAAAAATGATAAAAATATATAATAATTATGAAAGTTGTGGGCTGAATAAAGTTTACTATCTCTTGCCGGCTCACAACCGATGTGGTAGTCTTCTAAAGAAAAGCCCATAGTAAGAATAAAGATCCGAGACTGATAAAAGTTTGATGCATCTTGCCGGTTACAAATTGCATAAATGTCTAGATAATTAAGTTTGAATTAATAAATTGACTTCTTTTTGTTAAATTCAAATATGCTTTTGCACTTTGACTACTCTATTTTATAAGCTATGAATATTCGGGAAACCTGAGAGTTGTTGAAACCTAAGGTCTGTGAGTCCCGATACTAGTCTCTGTGGGGTGTCAAAAGCCTGGTCACTTAGCCGTAAGGTTGGGATGTGCCGAGACGAAAGTCGCTACATGGGATGATCTCGCCTTCAAACTTATTACTTTTTCGGTGGAACATGACGCATAGAAATTTTGCAAAACGTTGATCTTTGATCCATGGTTGAAATTCAAAATAGCACATTCACTTAAGATATAATAAATGTCGGGAGTGAAAATTTCACAAGTTGCAAATATGATAGTGTTTTATCATCTTTATTACTGATATTTAACTAATGAATTTCATTTTAAGCTTGGTTTGGAGAAGTATATAAAGTTGGGACGTGAATTTATCCTTTTTTGGGCCATTCTCCCCTCACTCTATCTAAATTGCACTTGTTCTATAGAGATAGGGGAGAGGATCCCCAACAATTATATGAAAATAACGAAAGTCCAAAATATTTCTAAGAGTTATAAATACAATAAAAAGAAAGTTTTTTATCAAAATGGGAAAAAGGGGTGTTTTAAAACTTTGACTTCTAACTCTCAACTCTCTCCACAAAAGTCCTTTGCTACTTTTCAAAAGATTTTATTTGTGAAAGTTTTTGAGGTAGGGTGTTTTTGGTTTTAAAAGCATATAATATTGTGTTTTGAGGACAGACGCAATCATTTAGTGGGAATTTTGATATATGTGAAAACGCATGTCCGTTTTAATCAAAATTCCCTATAAAAGATAAAATGTGCTTTAAATGCTTGTATATTGCTTGTTTTGTCTTTGTGATTGTGTAGGTACGGATATAGCAAAAATCACAAGAAAACGGTCAAAACCGGACAAACACGGACACGGGAACGGAAAAGAGTGTACAAGAGCCGGGAGAATGCTTTCAAAGTCAAACATTGGTCAACCCTTGGTCAACCAAAGTCAACCATATGAAGACAAAAATCCCAAAAATTCCCAAAACAGCCCCTAGAGTTAAACTAAATTGCAAAAATAACCCTAAGCCCTAACGGTGTTAACTCTTTAATATAAAGAGTTAACACTCGTTATCTCCTTATAATAACCCAAATCACAAAACCCAAAACCTGTTAACTCTACCCGAGCCCAAAACACACCCTTGGCCTAATCTTTTTTATATAAGCCCGAAGTCAAAATTACCCCCCCAAGGGTCAAAGGAAGTCAACAGAAAATCAAACGCACCCTTTTATAATTTTAACGCGCGAAAAGTTAAAGTTATTGTTTATCTTCTTCTTGAATTTACCTCGAGCTCAAAACAAAGGGTAAATGAAAATTGAGGATGTGGCTATGCAATTCAAGTGACCGAGTCCAGCGCGCTTTAGCGAAAAGAAAAGACCGTCATCCCAAGGCTCTCATTGGCTTACACCCAAAAGGATGACACGCGGTCCTGCAAGAAACAACATCAATGACAAAAATTATTGCACTAAAATAAGTGCAAATGAAGCACACGAGGTCTGACAACGGAATGCCACGTTGGCAATCTTGTGTGCCACTCATTGATCAACCGACAGAAATTAAAGATTGAAGGCCAAGTATGATCGCGGAAGGGGGGGGGGGATGAGATCTAGAGGAACGTCTAACAACATGGCAACATAAAAACAATCCCAATACAAGAACTCAGGACGCCCCTAGAAGAACCTCTGAAGGCTATAAATACAAGGTCACGTCCTCTCTCACACAACATGAATATCTATATTTGCTTTCCCTTATTTTTTTAGGATAAGTAGCTTATGTAATTTTTGGGTTTAAAATATATTTTTTCCTTTTTATTTAAGCTCGTGTAATTCAAATTTTCCAAAGTGGGGGGGGGGGGGGGGGGGGGGGGGGGGGGGGGGGGGGGGGGGGGGGGGGTGGTGGGGGGGGGGGGTGCCCGGGGGGGGGGGGGTTTGTAATAGGTTTTGAAATTAATTGAATAAAATTTAGTTTTAAAACCAATCCTGTTTTAACTTTAAGGCTTTATATTACTCGGGGGGGGGGGGGGGGGGGGGGGGGAGGTTATGTTTTTAGTTACTGTTACATAAGCTCTAAATAAGCTCATCATAAGCTCTCTTAGTCTTTAAGCTCAGATTGATCTCAATTAATCCTTAATCTACTTTAACCTTTAAAATCAATTAATACCTTTGCTTATTATGGATTTGAGCTACTTGGATGATAAGCTTAACTTGGAAGAGCTTCTATGGATTTTTACTACTTGTCTTCTAGAACAAGCTAGAGTTTTAGGGACAATGGCCGTTGTGGGAGGGCAATTTGAGAGCCTTTGTTTAGCTAAGGAATATAAGTCCCTTCATTCTATATTAACCTTGTCTTAATTCTCTAGCTTATAGTTGCTAATTTTTGCTTATCTCTTTCTTATTGGTGATAATTTCTGTTTCATTATACTTGTTAGTCACAATTGAATATCTGTTTTCTTAAATTCCAAAGGTAATAGATCATGAGTTTTGATACATTTTGTCTTATAAATCGTCAAAAATTAAAAATAAATACATAAAGTACAGCTTAATTAACTTGGCTTAAGTGATTGTTAAAATAAGTTTCTAAGTTTTGTTATAAGTTTGTGTAATATCTGGTTTTTGAAAGTTTGGTTATTAATTTTCTAATTCACAAGCAAAAGATGGGAAGGCCTATCATAATTAAGGGAGTGTTTTTGGCACAATAGGATTTTGTCACAAAGTTAAATTTGTATTTGCCTTTTATTGTGTGTTTTTGTTAAAATCTCATATGAAGATTGTTTAACGGTAGTTTCATAAGCTAGATAGAGTTAGTAGGATTTCACTAGTTAAGTTTTCATAAGGTTCAAATCTGCTTGTTTCATTTTCTTTAATTAGCTTAAATAATCCCTATATGAGTTAGTTACTTTGTAGGTTCTGAAATAGTGTAAAGTAAGAGTTCTAAAAAATAGTTTACATTAGGTTCTGCCATATTGTAAGTTTCTAGTTTGGTAAAAATTTATGCAATCTCACCAGGAAGATTAAAGAAAAAAGATCCTATTCAATCAATGAAATCAGACGTTATAGGTTGAAGTTTGGTTTTGAATTAAGCCATACTAGTAGTTTTATAAGTCATACTTTTAACTGTTTTCATTTGGTTTTTACTTAAAAGGTCCTTTGCTTATATGAATTTAAGAAGCCCAAAGCAATGGGATTTCACTTTTCAGTCTATTAGTCACTACGGCATGTGCTAAGTGACATACGACTGTTTTCACAAAGCTATTCTATAAGCCTTTGTTTGCAAAAGCTCTTTCAAAAAGTGTTTTCATTAAGCCATTAAGTCTAGATCTCTAAATTGGAGTTGTAGTGTGTGTGAGAGGTGGGTTGTCCGAAGTGGGGGGGGCTTGTTGGATGCTGGTAAATTTTGTTAACTCATAAATGCTTCCCAAAGTCTGTTTTGGATTCCATATTTAACATAATTGACTCTATTATTAGTATTTTCTTAGGGGGGGGGGCGGGGGGGGGGGCTAATAGCTTAATTCAAGGTTGCATAAAATATCTTTTCATAATTACTTATCATTTAAGTCTGTCCTTAGGTGTAGAAGGGGGGGGGGTGGGGGGGGGGGGGGGAGGTCGGGGTTGGGTGTGATGTGGAGCTGGAGGGGTATGAGCGCTATAGTTGCTTTTTAAGTTCTTAAAAAAATGTTGATAAAAGGCAAAAAAAAAAGTAGGAGAGCAGGGGGGGGGTGGGGGGGGGGGGGGGGGGGGGGGGGGTGGGGGGTATTGGGGGGTGGGGGGGGGGGGTAGAGAGATTGTCTTTTTTAGAAGCATTTCTAGCTAATTTCAAGTAGATTTCATAAAAAGCTTCTTTTATGAAAAATTGTTAGTTTATAGCTATAAACTAATCCTACAACTTTGCTTTTATAAGTTTTCAAAAAAAAAAAGGGGAAGATGGAAATCGAGGGTGAGTCAAGGCTCGAAACCCCCGACCTCAACATCCATCAACCCTTTTAAACACCATTCATTACCACACAACCCTAACCAACGTGTGCCTATCATGGTGTGAGCGTATCTCTTTCGTTATAAAAGCCTCACAATATGAATTACTTATATACATTTTAAAACCTTTTAGCTTAATAAGATGTTTTACAAGCTTTTTTTACACAGCTTATTCGATAAGGCTGTGTAACCAAAGCATAATTTTTCTTAGGTTCGTAATTATTTTCAAGCTACTTTCTATAATTTTTTATTTCAAGAATTTTTATGTTTCGTTTAAGTATTTTTAAACATTTATTTTATTAATAAACTTATAAAATCATAAAAAAATAGAAGAATAATCAAAAAAAAAAAAACAAAATATAATTCTTTTTTTTAGAAAATTTTCTTTTATCGTAAAAGTTATCGTAGAAAATTAGTTTTTGTCTTTCGTAGGTTAAAAAATTGCAAAATTATGATTTTTAAAGAACGGATTTCGTTTCCATTTCTCGTTTTTTTTTCGTGTTTTTAAGCTCATTTCATTCCGTATTTGTTCTAGTTTTCTTTAAACCAACTTTTAGTCAATTAAGTCCTATTAAAAGAGCAAAAATTCATCTTAAGGATGTTTTATAAATTTTGGGAAATTTTAGGTTTTTTTAATTAACCATGAAAGCGTTTTTAGTTAAAGTTCTCTCTCTATCCCCGTGTTTTGTTTTTCATGCTTAATTGTTATCATTTGCTTATTTTAATTGTTTTTTTTAATTCATAGAAATAGATAATCAAATCAATCTTTGTTACCAATTCAAATCATTGTCCGAACAACAAACGTGGTCTCAATTTCATAAATCGTTGGGGAATAACGACCCGTGAATCATACTTCCCGGTTAATATACGTATAATATATATATTTGTGAAGATTTTCCCTTTCTACCTTTGTCCTCAAGGGTAGTTTGGTAATTTTCTTTCATATTATATTTTATAAGTACGTGTATAGATTTACAAGGAATCACTGGACGTTATCAGTCTTTACTTTTTATGCACTTTAAAAACATTATTGTCAGTTTTTGCAATACGGCATATTCATGCACATAATACGGCGTATTCACCAGACTGACTCGTATTTACTTTGTTTAGTTTATTTTAAATTAACCATATGACGTGTTTCAAAAGCTTTAAATTTATAAGACTGAAAATACCAGACAATTATATGGAAACACACGGGTAAAAGTATAACCCACGTATGCAGTATAATCGTCGTCCACAAGGATTAGAGTAGTGTTCGAATAAACAGAAAGAAAATAGACTTTAACAATTTTGAAAATAACTTTAGTTTTATCAATGATAATAAAGATGACTACTCCGAAAGTTAAGAAATAATACATAAGTGGTGATAATAAAGATGACTACTCGGATAGTTGAAAATAATTTATAAGTATTTGAAATGATTTGACCATGAGAGTGGGGCATTAATTTATAAAGGCGATTTCTCGTCAGAAAACGTTTTCACAAATCAACTTGTTTTAACTTAAGACTTATATTTAGTTAACTAGACCAAAGTTTATCAATTTACGAAAGTGGATTTCTCAGCACAGACGTTAAAGACCATAGACAAATCTTTAAAACCACATAGATCATTGATATGTAAGAAATCACATATCCTTTTTATACCAAAATGGCCTTTAAATGATCAAAATGTGCAAAAATATGCTTGTATTTGTGTATTTTGTTGTTTGTAAATGTGTAGGTACGGATACTGCAAAAATCACAAGAAAACGGTCAAAACTGGACAAACACAAACATGGGAACGGATAGAGTGCACAAGAGCCGGAAAGTTTCAAGCAAAAGGTCAATAAAGTCAACCTTGGTCAACAATGGTCAACTCACAAAATGCTAAAACCCTCAAAATACCTAAATGAGCCTTAATGTTAAAACCAATTTCACAAAAAGCCCTAAATTGATAACATTGTTAGTCCTTCTTTAATAAAGAACTAACGATCGTTAACTCTTTATATTATAAATCCCTCAAACTCTTGTACCCGAGCCCACATAAACCAAACAACCCAAACCCAATTCCCTGAGCCCAAGTCAACCACCCAAATCCCCGGGTCAAACACAAGTCGTATAACATTTGGGGGGCGGGAAAAACAGTTTTTACTGTTCACCGTCTCCCCCAATTCACCCAACTCAAATTAAACCATAATTAACCCATACCCTTTCCATTAATGACGTAGTCAGAAGATTCTTAGTACAAAGTGCCTATTCAGCAATGCAAAACGTCACCAAATCCTCTCATTGGCCAAGACACCATCAAGAATGACACGCGGGATTGCAAACAAACACACTTTGAGGGGAATATTGCACTAAAATAAATGAAAAAAGAAGCACAAGACCTCTGACACATGGAATACCACGCTGGCAATCCGTGTGATCACATATTAATCCAACGGTGAAGACTGAAGATCTAATGATTGCAAGGAATGAAGGGTTTGGTTTAAGAGGAGCATATGAGACCTAGACGCTTCTCTCTTAGCCTATATAAAGAACTCCTCACTAACTCACAAGAGGCATCTAATATCTATGAGTAGTTTTAGAGAATAGCTTGTAGAATTAGCTTATGTAATTTTCTTTTCAAATCATTTTAGCTTATCACTTTTACTTAATGTAATTTTCATTTCAGCTTGTAACTAGTTTCAATTAATAAAAGTTTGTTTTGAATATTGATCATTTGTTACTTAATGTTTTTACCTTAATGCAAACCTATTTGATTAAGCTGTCTTTTGTTCACATAAGCTCATTAAGCTCTTAAATCCACTCATAAGCTAGTTATTAACTCAGTTAAGCTCACAAAAGCTTAACTGAGTTTTATTACTCAAATCTTCACAATCAAAATACCTCAGCTAAATATGGAAGGGAAGCCAATAAGGGATGGGCTTCCAGGACCCCACCAGCTTATCTTAGGATAAGCTGGAGCTTGTTGATAGCTCAAAAGAGCATTTATAAGCCTTGTTTTGTGCAGAGGCTCTTGTAAGTCTCCTTTTTACATTTTTAGCTTTAATTTGCAATTCTAGCTTATTACTGCTTATTTTCTGCTTATTGTTGTTCAGTTTTGTTTAATTATGCTTTTTATAATTGATTTATGCTTAATATGTTAGTTTGTTAGATTAAAATCATAGTTTACTTGTTATTTCTATAAAACGGTGAAAAAAACCAAAAACATTAGCATAATTTGTATTTTCGATTTTCTAGCTTATTTGATTACTTAAATCTGCTTATTAGGTCTTAATTTAGCTTAATGAAATCTGGCATTTGCAACTTGTTCTTTAAATTTCAAATTTATAAGCTTAAAATGGATTTAAGCCTTTTTAAGGGGTGTTTGGCACAAGGCAGCACTAACTCAAGTTAGTGCTGCCAACGCCATTTAGTTCTTAGGAGTGGTTTCAAATTACATTTGTAAGTTTATAAGATAGGATTTAAGGCTGTTTGAAGGTTTTGAATTAGATTTCATTCAAGTAGTTAGTTTTAGCTAAGATCTGTTAGAATAATTTTTGTAGAATAAACATTTTAAGCTCTTGTCTGTTTAAGCTGTCATCATTTCTCTCATTGATTTAGTTTTAGAGTTTTAAAGTTGTAGATTACAACTCCTTAAGCCAACACAAGTTTCTTTGAGATTTGGTCAAATTTTAGTGTAAATTGCATCAGATAGCATTTGGGACAAGTAGCACTTTTCAATCTTAAAAATCAGAGGGTTAATTTAGTTTTTAGGATTTGATTTTTAGTTTACAAATAGATTGTAGGTTAATGATCATCTTTTTGAACTTAGTTTTTATAAAATAGCTAATTTGTCTATCTGTTTTTAAGCTAAAAAATTGCATTTTGTCTTTTTCAAACTCAAATTCACTCAGTACATACTGAGAAAATAAGCAGTTTTTAAGGAGCTTTTTCAATAAGCATTTGTTTTTCAAAATGATTTTTAAAAATTTCATTGTTAGAGCTTTTCAGTGGTATAACTCATTAAGGCATAAGGATCCATCTTTGAGCTTATTTTTAAGCACAAAAGTGCCCCCCTTTCTGTTTGTATGCAGTTTTTGGCTTAAGTGCTATTTGGCTTACTTATGCTTATCTGCTTATTTTCCTAGCTTATTTAGGTTTAATATTGCTTATTAGTTTAGTTTAAGTCAATTTAGCTTATTTCCTTTAGGTTTAAGCTTATTTGAGCTTATTTGCATTCTAGCGTTAAAAAACTTTAAGGTTTATCCCTTTTAGTTTAAAACAGTCCTATTAGCCCATGTGGCTTCATGTTTTTTGGTTGCTTATTTTTGTTCTTTGTTGCTCATTTAGTATAGCTTATTATCTGATTTAGCTTATTTCTCTTTTGCATTTGCTTATTTACCTTAAAAGTTAAAACAGTTAAGTCATTTAGATAGTATAAGCATTCTGTCACTTTAGAAGCTTATTTCTGAGCTTATTTTAGGTTTAATAAAATTGATTTTGCCAAAAGATGCTTATTTTTTAAGTGGTTCCTAAAAGTTATAAAAAATGGAAAAAAAAACACTTG
This sequence comes from Tanacetum coccineum, assembly GCA_026074375.1. Lineage (NCBI taxonomy): Eukaryota > Viridiplantae > Streptophyta > Magnoliopsida > Asterales > Asteraceae > Tanacetum > Tanacetum coccineum. The sequence continues at coordinate 1,228 of BQNB010190586.1, read as the reverse complement.
GGATAGTGGGAAGCCCCGGGTGAGCAAGACTCGAAACCCGAGACCTCTACCACCATCAACCAAGCGTTTTAACCCAACCCACGCACCAACGCTGCTATCAATGCTCATACCGTCATATCTTTTGCACCCTTATGTTTTATACTTTTTGGCCCATTAAGCTTATAAGCCCGTTTTGATTTTTAACAGCTTATTTTGATAAGTTGTTTTGCCTAGCTTGTTTTTCTTAGGATTGTCATAGTTTAAGCAATTTTTCAGAATTTTTATAAAATGTTTAGTATTTTTTATATTTAATTTTCATTAACATCGTTTTTAATTCATAAAAAATTATAAAAAAGTCAAAAAAAATATAGATTTTTTTAGAATATTTTCTTTTAACATTTAGAACCTATGAAAAATAGATTTGCTTCTGTAGGGTTAAAATTGCAAAATTTGGTTTTTTAAAGAACGAGATTGAATCCTGTTCAATAATTTATTAAGTGATTTTTAGCTTAAAACACTTTCGTTTTTTGGTCAAGTTTTCTTTGCCCTAGCTTTTTACTCAATTAAATTTTATAAAAACCAAAAAGATCATTTTAGGACTTAATTTTAATAATTTAGGACTTTGAGGTCTCGTTTAGGATTCCCGAATTGCATTTTTAGTTAAAATTTAATTTCCCGTTATTGTAGTAGGTTTTAATTGTGCCTTTATTTGCTCACTATTAGGATTTTAGAAAACAAATCATCTTCGAAACAATTCAAGTCATTGTCCAAATAACAAACGAGGTCTCAATTTCATAAGTCTTTGGGAAAACGACCCGGTAATCACTTACCAGTTTCTTACGTATTATATTTTCGTGTGATTTTCCTTACTACCTTTGTCCTCAAGGGTAATTTAGGAATTTCATTATCGTTATATTATTATATGTATTAAAACAGTACATCAAAGTTTTTGGCGCCGTTGCCGAGGACTTTTGATTAAGATTCCTTCGTTTGCGTTTGTCGATCGTGATTTGAAGAACCTTTCGTTTCCAAAAGTTACGCTTTTGAGAAAATACAAAAAAAATACAAAAAAAGTTAAAATATAAAAAGTAAAAAAAAAAGTTTTTCTTTTCTTTTTAGTATAAGTAGAAGATTAATAAATAATAAAAATACAAAAATATTTGCTCTTCCGAATTTTTTGATTTTTCTTGTGAATTCGTGAATATAAGAAATAAATTTTTTATAAAGTTGGTAAAAGAACACCAACAAA
>BQNB010190585.1:0-11768 GCA_026074375.1 Tanacetum coccineum | reverse complement strand
ACATTCATGGATTTCTACATGCATACAAACTATCATCCCTCGTTGTACTAATTTAAGTCTTTGATTTTGATGCAAACTATTAGGACAAATGTTATAATTTATTTAATTTCAATCAAATCAACGAGATTATCTTTAAAATGACTCATTTAGAGGTCGTTCTCTTATATCTTGTGCTATTGTATTATGAAGTAACACTCCTAATTACCTTTCCATAGCGACCTATTTTGGAGATGTTACAATCAAGAAATGTTCTAAAGTCTCTAAAGGATGAGCCCGTTCATTTCCCATTGATTTCGAAAAAGATGATCCAAAGATCGCCGACTAGTTCAAGTTCGAAGGTTTCGTAGAACCGTAAAGGGGGTGAATACGGTAATTATGGAGTACTTGGTGAAGTTATGCTAAAAGGCACGCATTTTGGAGAACTGTTACTTAATCATTTATCCCATGTATTTAATCCATTTTGTATAATTATTGCAAAGAATTGTTACTTAATCGTTTATATTTGAGAATTGCAGTAATTATGGAGTACTTGGTGAAGTTATGCTAAAAGGCACGCATTTTGGAGCATAAACGAAGAGTTCAAGAAAGTCTACTGATCTGACAGCAAATACGCCATATTATTCTAGACCTATACGACGTATCCAAGACTTTGACGAATTAAAATACCATTGCCCGACTTTGAAGAATACGCCGTATCCACATCAAAAATACGTCATATGTAATACATTGGTCAATAAAGAAGAACAAGGTGGATTTACCTAATACGCCATATCCATCAAGAAGATACGGCGTATCCGTGCCTATACTTTACAAGAAACCATGAAGACATAAAGACTAATACGCCGTATCCACAAGCCTTTATACGGCGTGTCCAAGGATTATTATACACGAAGATTCAGGAAGATATCAAACGTGGTCCTTACTCGAAGAAAGCCTCATACGTCTTATCCCACATCATCCGATATGGCGTATCGAACCGACTACCAGACTCTATAAATATACGATCCAAAACTCAATTTTATGTATGCAAGTGAATCCCTAAACCCCCAAGTCGACCAAGAGATGATCAAAAGAGTGTAGAAGGTCAGAAAAGAGCCTCAACATCATAGGAAAACTTTTGTAATCTTCGCGCAACCGAATACGCGTTCGATTGAGGTTTCTTTATTTTAATCGTTCATATATCAAATCGTGTGTATTTTTACAATGACTATCGGCTGATACGTTTAGGTATCAGCCATGTTTATAAAGATCTAATGTTTGGTTTGTTTATCTTGATTGCTTAATTTATCGTTGATTGTTGTTTATGTTTATCAATTTATATTCGTTTACGTGCTTAAGTATGCGACCTATCATTCAACTTGGTCTAGTCCTACATATTTAATGCGCTGCAACTTCGGTGTTGTTTGGGCGTAGGCTAAGAGTCCGAGATAGCTCTCTATATTGCAATTTATATATCTAGAATCATAAGATCACGAATATTTACCTATCCTTGCCTTTAGTTTAGTGAGCTTAGTTGAGCCATAAGGTAACCTTGGTATCAACGAGTACGTTCTTATTCCATTGGTAAGGACTCAGACAGTGGACTACTAGTATATAAAGAGCCGTTAAGCAGTAAGTGGGTAAAGTCTTGATGAGCTAAGGTTTAGTAAGAGCACCATTATTAATCTCCTAAGATAAATTATAAAAAACAAATGCTTACTTTATGCGGGTGCGTCTAATTGTGACAGAATTAGCGTGTCTAGGTCTTAGGAAGAAGTACCGCCTAAGCCTAAGAATGATATGCCCTTCGAGATAAGTCAATCATTGCACTAATAAACAAACCAGTGTTTTATCGGATTATTCATGGTTGATATGTTTTCCTTACATTAGTTCTTAATCGTTCCTCTATCGTTTGTTTATCTTCTTGTGTATGTTTATTGCTTTACTTGTCATCAAAACCTTAGGTTAGATACATAAAACCATGCCAGCCTCTCATGTTGGAACCCCCCTTTTTGCATTAGTTTTAGGTTTAACTTAGATAACTAAAATACTGGTAGAATTAGGAATTAACGCTCTTGCTCTTAGTGATTGACACCCTACTTACCACGAAACTCCATCTGACCGGGTACACTGCCCGTTAAAGTGTTGTTTTTAGGTATAGTCGGCATAAAATAAATAGTAAAACTTGATACATAAATAACACCTACACAATGACGCATCAGGGGGTGACGTCATAAATACGCAAACACAAAGTACAAGAGAACGACCACTAAATGGATGTTTTGAAAAATAATACATCATTGAATTGATTTAAAGTAAATGAAGTTTTACATAGTTTAAATTTATTCAAAGTTATAGCAGAGGCAAAAGATAAGTTTTAAATGACAATGAGTATTATGATAGAAATTTTCATGAAATAAGCCCTGATGCATGAAGACTCCAATGCACTTCAAGTAATCCTTACGAGTTAAGCACCTGAGAAATACATGTTAAAATATGAACATAAAGTTGGTGAGTTCATAGGTTTAAGTAATCAATATGTATGGACTACATGATTTAAAAGTGTGTATGGCATGTAACACATACATTGCCAAATAAAGTTGTCATTACGATTGCTTTAAGCTCATGACACCGAAGCTATAACAGTGTATATGTATAGTGTATGTTAAGATCTGGGATAATAAGACGTTCACGAACCTCAGAAACTGTTGAAACGGAATTCCAGCTATAGTCTTAATGACACATTAAACACTGAAGCAACACTCACGCGGGTGCGCCTCGGTAAAGTATCTCTTAACAACGATGAAATTGACTTTAGAATATCGTTTGACAAATCCGATGATGAAGATTGCAAGGTAATTTTTGACAAAAAATCATTTTCTTACAAAATAATTTATGTCAACAATTTAAAATGGATTCGGAAAATGATAATGATAAAGTCAATATGCCTTTGCTTCCATCACCCAAGCCTACGGTTAGTTATTTTTGATCATTTAGACTTCTTTAAAGATTTTGAGAATGAATTTCCAGCCATTGTTTATAATGATGCTCAAACGTCTAAATCAGATTTATTAACTGAACCGATTTTAAACCCTCAACATATCGATGAATTTAATTTGAAAGATGAAACATCATTGTCCGAATGTGATGAAGAGGAACAAAACGTTTTAAACTTTAATGATCTATTTCCTTTTAACGTAATTTATCCTGATAAATTAAAAATGGATATGAATAATGATAATGATAAAGTCGATATTAAACACTCTTCGGGGGATTTATCAATCAAACCGTTACCTGATGTTGGTGCCTATGCACATGGGTCAAATAAGCTTTTGGAAACAAGTCATGATACATCTAATAAAATTTTCAAAACTGAAACTTTTATCAAGGGATTAAATTTTAATATCATGACTTGGAATCATCTTAACAAAGGGATGCCATTCATTTTCCTAATCAAGAATTTGTATGTGCCATTTGGCATTCCGTTCGACCCCAAATTGTTTTATAAGGATGGGATTAAATTGGGGCAAGTCTAACTTAAAGACTTTTCTGTAAACAAAAGTGCTTGCCGGGAGACAACCCGGAATGTATTTTCAATTTTTATCGAGTCTGTCTTCCCAGACTGTCTATACGGCGTATCCAAACCCCATGGATACGGCGTATCGACTATCTGGACGTTATCCAGTCTTTATTTTCAGCACAGTCTATACGACGTATTCATTAAATGAATACAACGTATACAGGTTATCATACGGAGTAATTTGGGTGAATGGTACGGCGTATTAAACTTCCTGTACATTTTTTAGGTTATTTATTTCGAGTCTAACCAAATGAATACACGAAGATAGAATTGCATTTGTTTTCCTAGACTTACACAGGACCCTCGTGAAAGAATATCAACGAATAAATGGTGGGAGAATTTAAAAATCTGGAGATCTTGAAGTGTTGGAGTCTTGAAACTTCAAGGCGGTTGTTCAACACAATCTTGCTCATAAACGCAATTTGGAGAATCTACAGAGCAATTATCAGGGGAGTTTCTCATTCTAATTCTTTTTAAATTCCCGTATAGTTATGTTTATATATATGACAACGAGACTTTTATAATTCAAGTAGGGGCATGAAATTAGAATGTTTACTTGTCCGTAGATTCACATTAACATGCTTTAAATATGCTCAAAAATAAAAAAAAATTCAATCAAGCATACTTTTGTGAAATTACATGTTACATAACCCGCACACAATAACCCTTGTTAGATATTATGAGGATTTAACCTTTCTGTTTCTAAATGTTACCCAAATTCCACAAAATTTGAGTTATGCCAGTTATGTGTAGACTTTAGAACTTGGCTTGGTATATCACTCGAGACGCAGTGATAATTACTATTGGATTAGATGGATAACTTGTCTAAATTGGTAAATTTTAAGATTAACACAAAATCGCCTTTACAAGTTGCTTATTAACTAACACACAGTTAATTAAACTCTCCCGATTAAACCCTTTTTTACACCTAACTAATTTGTTTTGTTACACCCTTTACACCTTAACCTACCCTGTTAGATTAAGTTTAATTTATAGTTGCTAGTTGCTTAAAGTGTAAGTTTGGTATTTCTCGAGTCTTGAGGTCATTTTCCTATCTGATGCAGTTGGAAATTTGCGCATTGCAAATGGGAATGTATATTAGTAGTCAAAGCTCATGTGATTTTACTACCGTCATAAATATTGGTGAATCCGAAGATGAAGGAACTATCGAAGAAATTATCCGGAATTATTATGATCGTGAAGATGGTGAAACTACACCGAGATTTGAATGTTTGGTAAAAAAAATCAAAAAATGAGAAAAATACAAAAAGAGAAAGAAAGTTTAAAGATAATCGTTTTGCAAATACCGAAGGAATTACACGAAGGATCGATTATTCGTTGATACGTCTAAAAAATCAACGATGTAGAGTATTGTACAAAGTAGAATATATTGTCACTTCCTTGTAGAGTATGTAAAGTTTTGGGAAGATTGAGAAGTTGACCGTTACGAGAACGCCAACTTAGGTTGTTATTTATCGATGATCAAGACGTTGTAAATAGTTGTGTCTTTATCATGGTAACGGTCAGGAAAAAAAGTGTCTAGCAACTTGTATCTTAAGTCTTAATCTATTTGTTTCTTGATTTTTATTTAACAACAATTTACTTCCCTCGACACCTGATGGATTGGATCCGTTGTTTTAGACAATGAGATCCTTACGAAACATGCATGTCTATTCTGTGTTACGGCCATGTAAAGCATGTCTTGTACCGTTGTTGGTTTTATGAATTATGGTGAAAAGTTAGAAAGGTTTCCTACTCCGCCCGCTAACTACTCATCCTAACCGTTGTTAAATTCAAATGGGATGTGATCGAACACACATGTCTATCCCACCCAGCGTTCCGGTTGTGTATGTGTGCTTTAGCTTCCTTATTGGAGTGGTACTTCTGGTGAAAGATTGTAGAATGATCAAACTGTACGCCTTTCCATACAAAAACCCATATTTACCTTTATAAACTTTGTTACCGTTTGCCTAAGCTTAAAGAAGGCGGTTTGAGATGTGTATCCTTGCCAGCTTATGATTATAATACTCGTCACGACCGAGCAATTGACCAATAGTTACATGTTAACCACATAGATTAGTTAAAGTGATGTTGGAGTGTTTCAGTCTTCCAAATTTCGTGAGGTGGTTGTTGGTACATTGTATAGATCAAAAAAGTGCTTTAACGAAAATACCTTAGGTATAACATTTTATAAACTTCTAAAGTCTACAGTGAGACAAGTAAGGATACAAGTGGGGGATAATTGATGACGTCAAATAACATCTATTTTATAGCGTCATTTATCCCATGTTATTAACCCATTTTGTATAGTTATTGCAAAGAATTGTTACTTAATCATTTATATTTGAGAATTGCAGTAATTATGGAGTACTTGGTGAAGTTATGCTAAAAGGCACTCACTTTGAAGCATAAACGAGGAGTTCGAGTCTACTAATCTGACAGCAAATACACTGTATTATTCTAGACCTATACGACGTATTCAAGACTTTGATGAATCAAAAGATCATTGCCTGACTTTGAAGAATACGTCGTATCCACATCAACGATACGCCGTATATAATACTTTGGTCAACGATAAAGAATCAACTACTTTTACCTCAATACGCCGTATCCATCAAGAAGATACGGCGTATTCATTCCTACATTTGACTAGATACCATGAATGATTTAAGTCCAATACGTCGTATCTAATAACATCAATACGCCGTACTCAATATTTATTATACCCAAAGCTTCTGTAAGATATCAAACGTGGTCCTTACTCTAAGAAACCCCAATACGCCGTATCCCACATCGTCTGATACGGCGTATCAAACCAACTACCAGACTCTATATATAGACGACCCTAAACTCAGTTTTAGGTATGCAAGTGAATCCCTAAACCACCAAGTCGACTAAGAGACAATCATAAGAGCATAGAACATCAGAAAAGAGCCTTAAGATCATAGGAAAACTCTTGTAATCTTCGCGCAACCGAATACGCGTTCGATTAAGGTTTCTTTATTTTAATCGTTCATATATCAAACCGTATGTATTGTTACAATGACTATCGACTGATACCTTTAGGTATCAACCATGTTTATGAAAATCTAATGTTTGTATTTTAAAAACACTGATTGCTTAATTTATCGTTATTTTGTTTATGTTTATCAATTTATATTCGTTTACGTGCTTAAGTATGCGACCTATCATTCAACTGGGTCTAGTCCTACATATTTAATGCGTTGCAACTTCGGTGTTGTTTGGGTGTAGGCTAAGAGTCCGAGATAACTTTCCATATTGTAATTTATATACCTAGAATCATATGAATCACAAAAATCGACCTATCCTTGCCTTTAGTTAGTGAGCTTGGTTGAGCCTTAAGTGACCTGGTATCAACCGAGTACGTTCTTAGTAATGTAGCACGTCGGACAGTGAGCTACTAGTATATAACGAGCCGTTAAGCAGTAAGTGGATAAAGTCTCGATGAGCTAGCGTTTAGTAAAAGCACCATTACTTAGATCCTAAGATAGATTAAATCCAACATGATGAAGCGTTATATGCATGCGTCTAATTATGACATAATTAGCGTGTCTATGTCCTTAGGAAGAAGTACCTAACCGACCTAGACCGCCTAAGTCTAGGAAGATAATGCCCTTGCGAGATAAGACAATACATTGCACTAAATAAACAAACCAAACCGTTTTATCAGATTATTCATGGTTGATATGTTTTCCTTACATTAGTTCTTGACCGTTCCTCTATCGTTTGTTTATCTTCTTGTGTGTGTTTATTACTTTACTTGTCATCAAAAATTGTTGTTTTTACACTTGTTTATATATTTTATATTTTAATATATATATTATATATATATTTAGTGTAATCTCAAGCGACCACTTCTAAACTATGATGGCCCGAACGGTGTTATGATAATTTTTATATCAAAACCAACATCGATATCCAAAAACTTATATATACAATCAAACTAAGACTTGCCATATATTAACCCAGGTTGTCTGTGATTGCCGTGTTGAAGCCGTTACTTTCATTCCCTATACATTAGCTATCAATTTCCCTATAACTGTTCAGGTGAGTTCATAGCCTCGCATTTCAATCTTTTTATAAACCCGCGAGGGAGATACATGCTATAAACATGAATGCAATTATTTCTACATGCTATTTCAATTTACTATTGCCTAAGTAACTGCTTTGCCTTTAAGTCCCCATAATCATGAACCGTTAATTACTCTCCGTAGTAAGCGCGAATGTTGTGAATATATATATTTGGGTTGGACTCCCCGTTGGTGTATCCAGTAACGATAACCAATTGCACATCATTAGAAATCACGCGGGTATTTTGGCAAAGGTGCCCGCAGGGGCAATATTATCATTATAACCTAAGGCATCGGATTCATGAGCTAATGGCAATAATAAATTATGTTTTCAATACTGGGTGTATATCAATGTAACCCAAATATCGCATTTGCATTCAAATTATATTACTTAAACCTATGGATTTCACTCAACCTTTGTGTTGACTTTTTAGCATGTTTTATCTCAGGTAACTAATGGCACGGAGTGGCAAGGACACGAAGATGGAAAAACCGTTATCATTCAAATGTTGTATTTTAGATTCTGGAAACCTCTCGTTTGTAAAAACTCTGAAGAAATAATGAATGATAACTTATTTTCATAAACGACTCTTTTTGATTCGTTTTCTATGATTATGACTGTTGTACCCTTGAAGTAATACCCCAGATTAGCTTCCGCTGCTATATGTAAAAATGGGGGTGTTACAGTTACCTTCATGGATATGGCGTATGTAAACAGAAGGGATACGCCGTATTGGGAATTGGTCAAATGCGTTTTCTTGTGAAGTTCAGGCACTAATACGCCGTATCTCTTTAGTTGGAAACGGCGTATTGGTCAGAAATCAGTATTCTTCAAATGTCTTCGTTTTATCTCTAAAATATGCGCCTTTTAGCATGTCTTCATAAAACACTCTTGAATTACTGCATTTATCAACTTTAAAGCAATTAAGTACCAAATAATGCAATAATTATATAAAAGTGGGCAAAACATATGGGATAAATGATATAATAAAGTGACGTTATTTGATGTCATCAAATATGCCCCCACTTGAATCCTACTTGTCCTCAGGTAGACTTTAGAAAAGTTTTTGTTTATGAAAATGTGTCCCAACCGAAGTTAAGGATTTTCCGTTTAAGCATCATTTTGTCCTAATCACCTGTACATAACCAAGCTCCTCACAAAATATGGAAATGAAAACACTCAGACACTCAAATAATCTAGGGTGCAACATTTAATTGGTACGCTCAATTGCTCGGTCGTGATTAGTTTTCTATCATAGGCTTGGCAAGGATACACATCTCCACCGCTAAAGCTAAGGAGAAATAAGTCAAAAGATAAATTAGGTTAAGAAGGCTTATGGTTGATCATTTAACAGTCTTTCACCATAAGTACCACACTAACAAGGCAGCTGCATCGTATATACACGGTCGTAACGACGAAATAGACACATACAATCCGATCACATCCTTGTTCGTGTTTAACTAGCGGTTAGGACGAAGAACGATATAGGGTAGGGAGCTTCTAACTTTCATCGAAAGTCGTCATCCAACAAGGCAGTTGAGACATGCATACATGTCCGTAACGATGAAATAGACATGCATGCTCGTACAAGTCCTCGTTCGAGTAGACATTAAGGTTAGTTGCTAGGAAAGGGAAGTAAAATGGGGTTTAAAACAAAATTTCACGAAACAAATATATTAAGCCAACAAATAAGGTACGGTTGCTAGTAACTTTCCCCCGACCATTCCATGACAAAGACTCGAACATATAGACAAACGCCTCGATCACAGAAATGACAAGGACAACCTAAGTTGGCGTTCCCATAACGGTCAACTTCCCTTACATCCCGCTCTTTACATACTTTTACAGAATAAGTGGTGATATCGGCCACTTTTTGCAAGACTTTACATCTTTGATTTTTGTAACGTATCAACGAATAATCGATCCTTTCAAGTAATTCCTTCGTTATAGACTTCTTTTGAACCGACTATTTTTCTTCCTTCTCTTTCTTTTTGCTTTTTTTACATAAATCTCGGTGTGATTTCACCGTCTTCACTATCATAATTCGTCTAGATAATCTTTTCCTTGTAACACTTCTTCTTCGGACAAGATTCATAATTGCGAAATTAGCAAAACTTACGAGCTATATATTTTTCCCATTGCATTGTGCAATTTTCCGACCATTACAGAGATAGAAAAATTTCACTTTGACACAAGAAATACAAAACTTTACACGAAAGCAACTAGCAACATTTATTAAAATAAGCTTAATCTACACAGTAGGCTAAGGTGTAACGAAACATATAATATGGTGTAAAAAAGAAAGGAATGCCTCAACAGGTTGTTCTTGGGAATCTTACTCTAAGAATGAAAGTAAACAAAGGGTTACACGGGATTTAACTAACCAGTGTAGTTAGTTAATTTTACGACATGTAGGCTATTTGGTTTAATCCTAGAAATTTATCAGTTGAACATGTTCCTCCATCTAAATCCATAATACTTATCATTGCGGTCTCGAGTGATATACCAGGCTAAGTTCTAAAGTCCACTACAACACCGACACACTTATAATTTTGTGGAATTTTTAGTAAGCATTTGGAAACGGAATAGGCTAATTTCTCACAATATGTATCAAGGATTATAATGCGCTAGGTAATGCAACTAGTGATTTTTACAAAAGTCATGCTAATTTTTTTTTAAAATTGGCCTATTTTTAAGCACATAGCATATTATTTTGTAAAAATAAGGTCATGTACTTTTTAATTCTCCATCCCCCACTTAAATTATACAACGTCCTCGTTGTATAAATATAACAATTAAAGATAATGGGAAATAGAATTAGAACGAGGAACTCCCCTAATATTTTGCTCGGGATGATTCTCCAAGTTGAGTTCTTGAGCAAAAATGTGTTGAACAGCCGTCTTGAGATTTCAAGACTCCAACACTTCGAGATTTCTAGATTTATAAATACTCCACCAATGTTGTCGTTTCGTTCAGAAGGTCCTGTATTAAGCATAAGAAAACAAGTGCAACTCCATCTCTGGTGTATTCGTTTGGTTAGACTCGAAATAATAACCTAAAACTGTACAGGAAGTCGATACGCCGTATCCATACCCCAGGATACGCCGTATTGATACCTGTATACGCTGTATTCATTTAATGAATACGTCGTATAGACTGTGCTGAAAATAAAGACTGGATAACGTCCAGATAGTCAATACGCCGTATCCATGGGGTTTGGATACGCCGTATAGACAGTCTGGGAAGACAGACTCGATAAGAAAATTGAAAATACATTCCGGGTTGTCTCCCGGCAAGCACTTTTGTTTACAGAAAAGTCTTTAAGTTAGACTTGTCCCAATTTACTCTCATCCTTATAAAACAATTTGGGGTCGAATAGGATGCCAAATGGCACATACAAATTCTTGATTAGGAAAATGAATGACATCTTTTTGTTAAGATGATTTCAAGTCATGATATTAAAATTTTATCCCTTGATAAAAGTTTCATTTTTAAAAAATTTATTAGATGTATCGTGACTTGTTTCCAAAAGCATATTTGACCCATGTGCATAGGCACCATCATCGGTATTTATTACATCAGGTAATGATTTGATAGATAAATTCCCCGAAGAGTGTTTAATATGGATTTTATCATCATCATTGTCCTCGTCTGATTTTGAATCATCGGAATAAATTACGTTAAAAGAAAATAGATCATTAAAGTATAGAAGGTTTTGTTCCTCTTCATCACATTCAAACAATGGTGTTTTATCATTTAAATCAAATTCATCGATATATTGGGAAAATTGGTTCAGTTAATAAATCTGATTTAGACGTTTGAGCATCATTGTAAACAATGGCTGGAAATTCGTTCTCAAAATCTTTAAAGAAGTCTAAATCACCAATGTAACTGATTGCAGGCTCAAGTGATGGAATTGAAGGTATGACTTTTTCATAATCATTTTCTGAATCCGTTTTCAAATCGTTGACAGAAATCATTTTATAAGAAAATGAGTTTTTGTCACAAATTATTATGTAATTCACATCATCAGATTCGTCAAATGATATTCTAAAGTCAATTTCATCGTTGACAGGAGTACTTACTTGAGATTTGCATTGAAGTGTATCCTGAGGTG
>BQNB010190584.1:0-11768 GCA_026074375.1 Tanacetum coccineum | reverse complement strand
AGCTACCTAAAACTACTTTTGAAAATGATTTTGAAATCAAAGTGTTTGGTGAAAAAGCTAAATGAAAATAGCCTAGAAACTCAGAACATACTGAGTTGGTTTTTGGATTTCAAAAAGATAAATGGCTTAATTGCCAGCTTAAAACAGATTGCTTAATAAACTAATTTAGCCTTCTGAAAATTCAACTTGAAAATGGCCTGATGTGAGTTAATACTGCTGATGCAGTTTGCATATTTTGAACCAAAACTCAAAATCCAACAATTACAGTCTAAAAACTAGATGACAACCTTTATAAAACTATAATCTAAGAGCAATGAACACAATTCTAATGACAAGAAACTAATGAAGCTGAAAATTACTTATACTCCTCATCATAATCTTAACAAATCTTAACCTATCCTAAAAAGACTTGATATAACCAATCTTAGCTTATAAATCCAACTTAAACAAACTTATTTATGAAGTTGAAATCAACAATCAAAGGTCAATTTGACCATAAGCAGTTCTAACTTATGGTTAAAACTGTTGACCCAAACACACCTTTAAACTTTTTCATTTTAAATTAAGCTTATGAAATTTAATTCTAGTGGACAAAACTTAATAACCAGATAGTGCACAGTTTTAAACAACTATATTGAACTTATAACAATAAGCAATTAAGCCAGAATTTATAAGCTACAAGCTATTCTAATATTTTTGGTTTTTTTGACAGATTTAAAAGACAGAGTTAAGAAAACTAAGATCTAAACAATATAACTCAAAGACAGATAATCAAAATTACTTAATAAGCATAATGAAACAGTATGAAGCACAAATAAGCAAGATCATAAGCAGAATAAACAACTATTAATCTAGAAAATTAAGACAGAAATAGTAAATTGGAACTTACAAATGCCTTAGCTAAACAAAGGTTTATAAATGCTCAAGGAGCTGTCTACAAGCTCTAGCTTATCACAAGGATAAGCTAGTAAAGGTCCCATAAGCTCTTTCAGGTTAAGCTTATCATCCAAAAGCTAAGATCCATATTTAACCAAGGTATTTAACTGATTATTAAAGTTTAAGTAGATTAGATCCTTGTTATGAGCTCAATCCAAGCTTATAGACTCAGAGAGCTTATGAAGAGCTTGTGAGAAGCTTATGTAACAGTAACATGAGAATTTGAGAGTTTAAAAACTTGTAAGGTAAAACAGATTATGTAAAAACAAAGGATGATTTCATTAATAGTAAAACTGATTACAATAAGCTGAAAGTGAAAGTATAATAAGTTGGAAAAGTTACATTACTTAAGCTAAAATTTTGAAAGCTAAAATTACAATTTTACTAAAAATTTAAAAGCTAAAAAAAACTAGATACATGTGTGTGAATGTGAGGGGCTTTTTATAGCCTGCAAGAGATGCTTCTAGGAGCCTAGCCCGCTCATCTATCCCTTTGATCTTGTCTCTTGAATCTTCTCTCATCATTGAATCCTTGATTTGAGCCGTTGGATTAAATGAGTGAGCACACGGATTGCCAACTCCGTGTGTCAGACCTCTGTGCTTCTTTTGCACTTGTTTTAGTGCAAAAAGTTGATCCTTGGTGTGTTTCTTGTCAGACCCGCGTGTCATTCTTGTAGGTTTTAGCAAATGAGAGCCTTGGATGACGTTTCTTTGTGCCACATCACTGCTTGGTACTCGAATCTTCTTACCACGTAATCAATTTTGATTTGCCTTTTGATTTTAACACAAGGTAAAACTGAAGAAGAAGATAAACAGTAACAACATTTCGCGCGTATTTCTTTTTATAAGGGTGCATTTGATTTCTTTTGACCCGGCTTTTATTCGTTGACTTTGGGCTTATATATAAAGGATTGGGCCATGTGTGTGTTTTGGGCTCGGGTAAAGGGTAACCGGTTATGGTTTTGGGTTTTAATAAGAGATAACGACCGTTATCTCTTATAAAATAAAGAGATAACGACCGTTATCTCTTATAAAATAAAGAGATAACGGTGTTAGGGTTTAGGGTTTTTAATGTGAATTTGGTTTAACTCTAGGGGCTGTTTTGGTAAGTTTTGAGGTTTTGTCTTTTTGTGAGTTGGCTTTGGTTGACTAAGGGGTAACTGGAGTTGACTTTTGACCTTTCAGCAATCAAATCCTCGGCTCTTGTATACTCTTTATCGTCTCGTGTCCGTGTTTGTCCGGCTTTGACCGTTTTCTTACGATTTTTGCTATATCCATACCTACACAATCACAAAGAAAAAATAAGCAATATACAAGTATTTTAAGCACAATTTTGTCTTTTATGTGTTATTAACTAAGCGATTGTGTGTCCTCACACAATATAATATGCTTTAAAACCAAATACCTCAAAACTTCCCCAAACTAAATCTTTGAAAAGTAGTAAAGACTTTTGTGAAGAGAGTTTAGAAATCACAAGTTATAAAACACACCATTTTTCCATTTTTAATATATATATATATATATATATCTAAAACCTATATATAGGAAGGATGGTGAAACAATAGCCTCCAATCAAAATTCTTGAAAATGCCACATAATTCATTTTGGCTGCCACATAGGACTGACCAATTTTATTAAGTCAACCCTCCCCGACTTTTCACTTGCTCCAAACCAAGCTTAAAACGAAATCACAGCTAAATATCAGTAAACATGCTAACACTACTCATATTTTCAACTTGTGAACTTTTTACTCCCGACATTTATTATATCTTAAGTGAATGTGCTATTTTGAATTTCAACCATGGATCAACGTTTTTGCAAAATACTATGCTTCACGTTCCACCCAAGAATAATGAGTTTGAAGGCGAGATCATCCCATGTAGCGACTTTCGTCTCGGCACATCCCAACCTTGCGGCTAAGTAACCAGGATTTCGACACCCCACAGAGACTAGTATCGGGACTCACGGACCTTAGGTTTCAAAAACTCTCAAGTTTCCCGTATATACATAGCTTATAAAAATAGAATAGTCAAAGTTCAAAAGCATATTTGAATTTAACAAAAAGAAATCTATTTATTAATTCAACTTAATATTAAACATAACATTTATGCAATTGTAACCCTCGACCTTTTAGAAGGCTGCAACATCGGTTGTGAGCTGACAAGATGCAGCAAACTTTTATCAGTCTCAGATTTTTATTCTTACTATGGGCTTTCTTTAGAAGACTATCACATCGGTTGTGAGCCGGCAAGAGGTAGTAAACTTTTATCAGCCCACAGCTTTTATTATTATTTTTTATCATTTTATCATTTTTTTTTACTTTATATAGAGAAGACCTCTTTTTGAAAAATTCAAGTATATATTTGAACTAAGATTAAAATTTTTGCTATATATTACATAAAAATTGTTGATTTAAGTTTAATTTCCAAAACAACACGTATTATTATTCCGGTTAAGAGCTTATGGGAGAAAAAATCACAAATTACATACATGAGCTCTTAAGATTTCCAACTAATCCTTGTTTAGCATCCTACTCATACTTAACTCTATCATTTTTCGTTATTCGCGAATTTTCGCGAACGCTTAGCCTAAAAGTTAAGAAACAAGTTAGAGCTCAACACGCTCGATCGGGTCAAAATTTACTCTTATTCTACCCAGCAGGAAAGTCAAAATTGTGACAAAAACACTTATTTTATTTTTGAATATTTTTGAAAATTGTTCATATTTTTGAAAATTTTGGTGGGAAAACGGGGTACGTGAGAACAACGGGTAAAAGTAGGCAAGATCATATCGAAGATATACTACCCCATACTAAAATCAAACATTGTCCTCAATGTTTCCTAGCCTAAGACTTAAAAACCCCATACTAGAACTCAAAAAGTCTAATGCATAACTCAAGCTTGAAGAAAGTATCACAAAAATCTTTAGCCGTTTATTAAGTGTGCTACAAGATAAATGTTAGTCGATAATAATCTTTAGGATATCGGATTTCCCCAAACTAATGGCAAGCAAAAGCTAGGAAGCTCGAGTGGACCGGGACAAAACACCGAACACGAGAGTCTTCAGAAAATTTGGGTTCATCCTGCAAACAATCACAAGTACAAACACAACAAGAATCGGAAGAGTACAAGCCTCCTCACAACACATTAGAAGCTAGAAAGAAAATAGAAAATGGATAAGCATGGGGTGCCTCCCACGAAGCGCTTTGTTTTTGGTAACCGAGTCACATAGCTGACTCGATCCTGAATTCATTGTCTTAGGAAAGTCTGTGAGATCGGGACAACCATGTTGGTAGGTCCTCTGAAGTAGTGCTTAAGTCGGTGGCAATTCACTTTGAAGTTTGATCCGTCAGAGTGAGATAATTTTGCAGTGCCATATGGAAAAACTTCGGTTATAGTGAAAGGGCCGGACCATCAGGTTTTAAGCTTTCCCGAGAATATCTTTAGACGAGAGTTGAAAAGCAAGACTTGATCACCAACATTGAAAATGCGGTTTTTGATTTTGTGCTTCATGAAGCTTCTTCGTCCTCTCCTTATAAATCAAAGAATTCTCGTATGCTTGATCACGAAGCTCATTAAGTTCATTAAGTTGCAGCTTCTGGTGATCGCCCGCGGTTTTAAGATCGAAATTATGTGTTTTAATGCCCAATATGCTCTATGTTATAATTCGATAGGTAGATGACACGACTTTCCATACATGAGCTTGTAAGGGGTGCAACCAATTGGTGTCTTATAAGCGGTATGGAATGCCCATAGTGCGTCATCAAGCTATGGACCACCCCCCTTGAGGAAAAGATGTTTTCCAACTGTCCTTTCTAAAATACGTTTTAACCCACGATTCGACACCTCGACTTGACCACTCGTTTGAGGGTGGTAAGCGGTAGCAAGACGATGAGTGACCCCATACTTAGACATTACTTTAGCAAATTTGTCATTACAGAAATGGGTCCCACGATCGCTTATAATAGCTCTCGGTGTACCGAATCGGGCAAAAAGAGATTTCAAAAACTTAACTACAACTCTAGCATCGTTAGTGGGGAGCGCCTTGGCTTCAACCCATTTGGATAGGTAATCGACGGCTACGAGTATGTACTTATTTCCTCTAGATGACGGAAATGGTCCCATAAAGTCTATGCCCCAGACATCAAAGATTTCACACACTTGGATGGAATTTTGTGGCATCTCATCACGTTGTGAAATTTTTCCCTGACGCTGGCATGAGTCACAGTTTTTGACTAACTCATGGGCATCTTTGTAGATTGTGGGCCAATAAAATCTGGAGTCAAAAACCTTTTTGGCGGTGTAGTTGGCACCGTAATGTCCCCCGGTGGGTCCACTATGGCAAGCTGTGAGGATGTCGACAGCTTCTTGGCCCGAAACACATCGCCGGATCACTTGATCCGCACAGGTTTTGAATAGAAAAGGGTCGTCCCAAAAATAGTGTTTGACATCTTTGAAAATTTTATTTTTTTGCTGAGTTGACATTCCTTTGACAATGAAATTCCCCGCGTGGTAATTTGCATAATCGGCAAACCACGGGGTACTTGGGTCACCACGAGAAGTCACCATATTAAGTGTCTCGAGAGGATAATCTTTAGGATATCGGATTTCCCCAAACTAATAGCAAGCAAAGGCTAGGAAGCTCGAGTGGACCGGGACAAAACACCAAACACGAGAGTCTTCAGAAGATTTGGGTTCAATCCTGCAAACAATCACAAGTACAAACAACAAACACAAAGAACGGAAGAGTACAAGCCTCCTCACAACACATTAGAAAATAGAAAGAAAATAGAAAATGGATAAGCATGGGGTGCCTCCCACGAAGCGCTTTGTTTTTAGTAACCGAGTCACATAGCTTGACTTGATCCCTAAATTCATTCGTCCTTAGGGAAAGTTTAGAGATCCGGGACAACCATGGTTGGTGTGTCCCCTCCGAAGTAGTGCTTAAGTCGGTGGCAGTTCACTTTGAAGTTTGATCCGTCAGAGTGAGATAATTTTGCAGTGCCATATGGAAAAACTTCAGTTATGGTGAAAGGGCCGGACCATCGGGTTTTAAGCTTTCCTAAGAATATCTTTAGACGAGAGTTGAAAAGCAAGACTTGATCATCAACATTGAAAATGCGGTTTTTGATCTTTGAGTCATGAAGCTTCTTTGTCTTATCTTTATAAATCAAAGAATTCTCATAATCTTGATCACGAAGCTCATTAAGTTCATTCGGCTGAAGCTTACGGTGATCACCCACGGTTTTAAGATCAAAGTTAGCATGTTTTAAAGCCCAGTATGCTCTATGCTCTAATTCGATAGGTAGATGACACGGCTTTCCATACATGAGCTTGTAAGGTGTGCAACCAATTGGTGTCTTATAAGCGGTATGAAATGCCCATAAAGCGTCATCAAGCCTATCGGACCATGAGGCACGATTTTCTTCAACCGTCCTTTCTAAAATGCGTTTCAAACCGCGATTTGACACCTCCACTTGACCACTCGTTTGAGGGTGGTAAGCAGTAGAAAGACGATGAGTGACCCCATACTTAGACATTACTTTAGCAAATTTGTCATTACAGAAATAGGTCCCACGATCGCTTATAATAGCTCTCGGTGTATCGAATCGGGCAAAAAGAGATTTCAAAAACTTAACTACAACTCTAGCATCATTTGTGGGGAGCGCCTTGGCTTCGACCCATTTTGAAAGATAATCAACAGCTACGAATATGTACTTATTTCCTCTAGATGACGGAAATGGTCCCATAAAGTCTATGCCCCAGACATCAAAGATTTCACACACTTGGATGGAATTTTGTGGCATCTCATCTTATTGTGAAGTTTTCCCTGACGCTGGCATGAGTCACAGTTTTTGACTAACTCATGGGCATCTTTGTAGATTGTGGGCTAATAAATCCGGAGTCAAAAACTTTTTTGGCGGTGTAGTTGGCACCGTAATGTCCCCCGGTGGGTCCACTATGGCAAGCTGTGAGAATGTCGACAGCTTCTTGGCCTGAAACACATCATCGGATCACTTGATCCGCACAGGTTTTGAATAGAAAAGGGTCGTCCCAAAAATAGTGTTTGACATCTTTAAAAAAATTATTTTTCTGTTGAGTTGACATTCCTTTGACAATGAAATTCCCCGCGTGGTAATTTGCGTAATCGGCAAACCACGGGGTACTTGGGTCACCACGAGAAGTCACCATACTAAGTGTTTCGAGAGGAAAATTTTCGTTAATTTCCTTTGGATCGAAAACATTTTCATATGGGTTTTCTAATCGGGACAAATGATTGGCTGCGTAGTTCTCAGCTCCTTTAGTATCAATTACTTTAAAATCGAATTCCTGAAGGAGCAGAACCCATCTTAGCAATCTTGCTTTGGCATCTTTCTTAGCAAATAGGTACTTAAGGGCGGAATGGTCCGTATACACTATACTTTTATTCATGATGAGGTATGACCGAAATTTTTTGAAAGTGTACACCACAGCCAACATTTCCTTTTTTGTTGTGGTGTAGTTCGATTCCGCCTCGGTCATTGTTTTGCTAGCATAATGTATCGGCCTAAAGTGCTTCTCAATTCGTTGCCCCAGAACCGCACCTATGGCATAGTCGCTTGCATCGCACCATAAGCACAAAAGGGCTAGTCCATCAGGAGGCAATCAAAATTGTAGACTTCGGTTAATTCTCTTCTTTAAGGTCTGAAAAGCTTGAATGCATTCCTCTGATAAAATAATAGGAGTGTTTTTCTAAGGAGAATGTGTCCATGGTCAAGAATCTTTGAAAAATCCTTGAAAATCTGCTGTAACAAAAACCTGCAAGTCCGAGAAAAAACTCCTAATACCGCTTGACGGAGTTGGGTGAGGTAGAATTTTTTTTGTTTTTTTTGTTAATTTTTTATTTAGCAATACAATTTATTTTGGATTTGTCGACTTCATCCTTTTCTTTGAATTTTAAGTCCAAGTAAGTATGCTTCTTTCCACCATAAATGGCTTTTTTTTCCAATTATAGAGCCAAATTAGTGTCTTCACACCGTTTAAAGCATCTCTCTAAATGAAAGAGGCAATGTGGAGAAGAATTCCTGAAAACTAATAAAAAGTCCTCATGAAAACTATCCAATGTCTTTTCAATCATATCATTGAAAATACCTCATACACTCTGGAACTGCCTGTGCATTGCACAAACCAAAAAGCATGAGCGATAAGGCAAAAAACTTCATAATGGCAGGGAATTGGTCATTTCTTGATCTTTCGGATCGTAAGTATTTGAAAATAATCCTGAGTAACCATCAAGGAAACATAGTATTTCATTTCAGCAGTCCTAAGCAATTTGATCCATAAACGGCAAAGGGAAGTGGTCTTTCCGGGGTGGCTTCATTCAAACTTAACGATAATCAAATACAAACTCTCCATCCTGTTATACTCGATTCTAGTCGCTGGAATTTGCTTAATTACACAATACCGTTTTCCATCAAAACCGACTGAAATTACAAAAAACCGTACCAAAATACATTGTATTGTGTATGTGTTTTACTTAAATTTGTGCAAGAAACGATATCCAACCAAATAAGGACCAAAAATCAAGCCAAAAACGACAAAACCGAGCACATAAGGAAAAGCATGGAAAAACCCAAAGTCAAATCGAAGTCCAATTGTCCACAGAAAGTCAAAAGTACAACCCAGGAAAAGACAACGATCAAAAACCCAGAGCCGAACACAGAAGAAAACATAATGGGCCGACAAGCCCCAATAAATATTTAATGAAGACAGTTAAAAGCCCAAATTCCAAATCATATAACCGCCCAAACAACTAAAAACCCTTAACACTGTTAGGTCCCCTTGGAGACTACTATGTTTAAACAACATTTAAACTCCTTGGGGACCCAAACTGCATCTTCCATAAACTTATAATCCTACAAGGACTTAATTTGCAACAAACAACATACACCTTGGAGTGCTCGTTTTGCCAACTCCACAATACATTACCCTTCACCTCCAACAAACAGACATAACCACCTTTTTCCCGCAATAAAACAGTACCCAAGTACTGTTCATTGGTCACCTACCATCTAGCAAACAAAACAAAAACTCAAAAAACTATAAACCCCCACCCCACATGGATCAATTAAAAATCTGTCAATCCCCGAACCCCTCAATTGGTTCGAAGAAAACAACAAGATTTTTAATGGCAGTGATCGTTTATTACTTGGGACAAAGGCAAATTGATGGCCAAAGATAATATTGAGCTTCTCCTCACCAAAAAAACACACTACATGAAGCTGTCCTCTACAAAGAAGCTCAAGCCAAGACCTAGAAACTTCATATACTTGTATAAATAGAGGCATGTTTGTAATCCCTTAAAAAATGGATTGCATATTATTTTTTTTTAACCTAAGTTAGTTTCAGTAGGTTTTATGCACTTTTAAACTCCCCTAAGTAGATGTAAGTTTTTTAAGTTAATGAAGAGTTTGGAGTATTTTATGTTAAAAAAGCTATTGTCTTAAGTTTTAAGTACAAAGCCATTTAAGTTTACAAAAGCTCTTTTACTCCTTTAAACCGTCTACACTTAAACTAATGAAAGTCTCTAGTTTTACTGGTTGCTTAAGTTATTTTTTTACCAAAAATCACAAAAGAAAAAAAATCACCCAAAAAATACCACAGCTTAATATTGATGAGAAGCAAAAAGGGATGGGCTGATGGACTCTCACTAAAGCTTGTGTTAGTACAAGCTAGAGCTTTGAAACTCTTTATTTAACCCTGTTTTGAGCAAGGGTGTGTAAGTCTCTCTTTCTCTTCTTTTGTCTTATTTACTGTAGATCTGCTTATAGGTACTTATTATTGTTTATATTGCTTATTATGCTTGTTTATGATTGTTTTGTGCTTATCTATGCTTAGACTTTAGTTTAAGAATGATTTGGTGCAAATTTTCATAGTTAGTACATGTAGTATGTGAGTTAATACTTGTAGATAGATTAACTTATTAAAGTGCTTATTATTGATTTGGAATCAGCTTATAAGTGCCTAAATTGTTATTTTGATAATCTGTTTTTACATTAAGGATCAAATCAGCTTGAAATAGAAAAAAAATACTTTTGAAACTTTAAGGGTGTTTTGCACAAGGGTGCAAAAATGGTAAAAGTGAGTTAAAAACATTTTTTGGGTCACTTTGCTTGCTTTCAAAAGCACAAATTAAGTTATATCAATCTGCTTTCAAAGTGATTTTGGATTTTTAAGCCATTTCTCAAGTTTTTCTAAAAAATCTTTGAAATTGTTGTGAAATAACAGTTTCATAAGCACTTGTTTTATAAGTGGTTTAAGCCAATTTTTTTAGTTGTTTTAGTGTTCCTTTATAGAGTTAAATGCAGTAGGTCTTTGAAGTTTAAGTCTTCTTTGGTGTCTTTTTAAAATAAAAAAAAAACCAAAAAAGATAAAAACATTGTCTTTAATTATCAATAAAAATCAACCAAGTTGGTAAAAGAACACCAACATATAATACTTTCAACTGAAGTATTATCCATCAATAAGTTCCCGAACCAAAGAATCAAAAACTTATCTTTTGTGTCACTTGCGAAGTACGGTTCACCTTTTAAAAGATAAACAAACTCAAAGAGGGGTATAAGGCGGGTTGTTCCTTGGAACTACGACCCTAAAGGAAAAATGTTTTTAATAGCTTCGCGCTTTCCTATTCCTCCGCTCCTTTGTGCGTTTTTCTTTTCGAAAGAGTTACCGAGAAGGCTGTTGATTATAGGTTTTAAGTTTTTAAGTTGTCTTATTTCGTTATCCGTTATTAAAATAAATTGTGAATTCATTTTTGATAAACCAAAAAGAACAAAAAAATTAGTGTAAATTTTCTTTTTATATTTTAGTGCATGCGCACTCGTTCTCAATCTCGTAATCTTCACCATCAACAACAACAAGCCCCACCGGCTTTTGTTGAACCATTTAATCTTGAAGAACCAATTGAAAATCCAGCTCCTCCCGTAGTTCCGATGGCTGATAACCGGACTATGGCACAATTGCTCCAAGCACCCACCGAGGGGTACGAGGATGCAATTGTAATTCCTGAAATCAATGCTAATTTTGAGTTGAAGCATGGTTTGATCAATCTTGTTCAAAACAAGCAGTTTTTCGGACATGATAAAGAGGATCCACATGCTCACATCCGTTATTTCAATAAGATTACCTCAACGATGAGATTCCCAGATATCCCGAGCACGTCAATTAAGCTTATGCTTTTTCCATTTTCTCTTGAAGGTTCAGCCCGGATTTAGCTAGAAAAAGAACCTCCTCGTTCAATTTTGACGTAGGATGATCTTGTTTCAAAATTCATTAATCAATTCTTTCCGCCTTCAAAAACGACAAATCTTCGGAATGAAATCATGAGATTTCAACAAAGATTTGACGAATCGTTTTACGAGTCTTGGGATTGATTTAATGACCTTCTTCGAGCATGCCTACATCATAGATTTTTTGAATTACATCAGCTAGATACGTTTTACAATGCGTTGAATGCTAATGATCAAGATTCATTGAATTCTGCTGTGGGTGGAAACTTTTTGGATAATATGCCTAGTGAATGCTTGAGAATTATCAAGAGTAAATATAAGGTTCGTAATTCACGAAACAAGGCAGTCGTTGCCAAAGTGAGTTTGAATTCACCTACTCCCAGAATTTCATCAGATGTTGCTGCTCTTACAACCGAAGTTTCTGAACTTAAGAATATGATGAAGACTATGCTTATCAACAAGCAAAAAGCCCAAGCTCCCGTGCCTGTAAAAGAGGCCGAGCAGAGTTGTGTAACTTGTAGAGGTGCTTATTCTTATAGAAATTATCCAGCCACCGATGGCAACGT
>BQNB010190583.1:0-11768 GCA_026074375.1 Tanacetum coccineum | reverse complement strand
TATATATATCTTGTGTTGTTGATCTATGAAGTAACACGCCCCCTGACTTATATTCCGCTGCGAGCCATTTTGGGGGTGTCACATTCTTGTAGTGATAGCGGTGAAGAAGATGATGAGAAAGTCAATAACGAAACGTGTCTAGTAGCTCAAGCATCAAGTGAGGTATGTTCCGAATCCTCCTACTTTAGTGATGAAAACTCGTCAATAGATGATTTAATATTAGAAAATGAATATGACAAACTGTGCAAAATGAGTTTAAAAATAATCACTAAAAATAAAAGACTAAAAGCCACTAGAGATAGCTTAGAAAAGGAAATTAGTATTCTAAAAGAAAAAGTGTCTACACTCGAGAAAAACAAGGGAGTTGATCTCGAATGTGTAAAATGTCATATGCTTAAAATTGAAAATGAAAAGCTTAAAGAGGAAGCTCTTAAACTAATCAAGTTTGAAAAGAGCATTGCTTAAATAAAATGTTAAGTAATCAAAAACCCTCCGATGAAAAGTTAGGTTTATGGTTTAATTCATTTGAAGCATTATCTAGTGGAACTAAGGAAATAAAATTTGTGAAAGCTCAGAAAAAGGCGTCCTCTGATGGAGGTCCCATAAATATGGGCGGCCCCCTTAGTGTGCAGGCGGCCCCCAAAGCAATTATGGGACCGCCGCCAGCAGCTACGCCTGGATCTGAGAAAAGTGTGTCTTTTCAAAAATCTATTTTAGGTCATAGACCAAAACACATAATAGTAAACAATGTCAAAGTTCCTGTAACTTGGAACAATTTCCAATGTCAAAGTTACATGCCATGGGAAATGTATCTTCCATTCCCACATCCCAACCAATTGCATCAAATGCAAGGGATATTTAGCACTAACAACTTTGGACCCATGAGATATTGGGGACCAAATGTTTGAGGTATTACCTTATATAAATAGATATATGCCTTGGAGTCGACTTGGAACCCAATGAGTGGATAAAGGATAGCGGATGATCCAAACACATGACGGGTAACCGAAAGCTCTTCTCAAGCTACAAGGCATACAACTGAGGTAATGTTATTTTTGGTAGCAATCTTAGTGGTAACATCATTGGCAAGGTACAATTTCGAATGCCTCTCTCAAAATAGACAATGTAGAACATGTAGATAACTTAAGATTTAACTTGTTAAGTATAGGACAAATATGTGATAATAAGTGTAGAGTAACTTTCTCTGAACATGATAGTGAAATCACTAAGGATGGTAAAGTCATAGGTAGAGGTAGTTATTTTTGGAAACAATAACTCCACAACGGTAACTCATTGGCAAAGGTCAGATTTCAATTGACTCTCTAAAATAGATCAATGTTCGAGCA
The DNA here is from genome assembly GCA_026074375.1 of Tanacetum coccineum. Taxonomy (NCBI): domain Eukaryota; kingdom Viridiplantae; phylum Streptophyta; class Magnoliopsida; order Asterales; family Asteraceae; genus Tanacetum; species Tanacetum coccineum. The sequence continues at coordinate 10,422 of BQNB010190583.1, read as the reverse complement.
TTGTAGATAACTTAAGATCTTAACTGTTAAGTTTATGGAAAAATATTGTGATACTAAGTGTTAGAGTAACCTTTCTTGAAATGATAGTGAAATTACTAAGGATGGTAAGGTCATAGGTAGTGGTATTCAGGAAGAAAGGGCCTTATATGTGATGAAATTAGGATATAAGCTTAAAGACAAAATTTGTCTAGCAATGATTGATGAAAACTCTATGTTGTGGCATAGAAGATTAGGTCACGCAAATATGCATCTCATTCAATCGTTAGCATCTAAGGAATTAATTAGAAACTTACCTAAGCCTAAGTTTGATCAACACTTCTGTGATGCTTGCAAAATTGGAAAGCAAGCTCATGCTAGTCATAAGGCTAAGAATTTAGTCTCAACGACTAGATTTTTGAACTCACTTATATGGTATCTCTTTCGGTTCATCCGCGTAGGAGTTACAGAGGAAACCGCTACACCTTAGTCATAGTAGATGACTATTCTAGGTATACTTGGACTAGATTCCTTAAGGATAAAACTGAAGCCTTCGATCAATTCGAAATATTTAGTAAGAAAATTCAAAACCAATTAGAATGTACAATAGTGTCAATAAGAAAACCGACACGGTAGGTAATTTATAATGAGGTACAATTTGGAACAGTTTGTAATGCCACAATGGTATTACACTAATTTTAGCTCCAGGCACTCCTCAATCAAATGGCATGGTTGAAAGGAAAATAGGACACTTCAAGAAATGAGTAGGACTATGTTGAATGAGCAATCGTTACCACAAAAGTTTTGGTGTAACGCAGTAGATACTTCAACATACATCCTCAACCGAATCCTAATTAGAGCCATCCTAGAAAAAACACCTTATGAACTCTTGAGAGGTGGGAAACCTACTCTTGACTACTTTAGAGTATTTGGAAGCAAGTGCTTTATCTTAAACACCAAAGACTACCTAACCAAGTTTGACCTAAAGTCATACAAAGGTATCTTTTTAGGTTGCTCGCAAAATAGTAAAGCCTACATCATCCTTAACAAACATACTAGGAAAGTCAAAGAATCACTCAACATGACATTCGATGAAACTCCTCCACCCTCTAAGACATCACCCTTGGTAAATGATGACTTAAATGAAGAAGAAGCAATTAAGGTTACCGAAAAGAAAAACTTAGAAAATGACATCGAGGATGAAACTTTAGAGATTAACGAATTAGTCAATATTAAGGAATCTAGGAACCATCCATTAGAAAATGTCATAGGAAACCTTAATCAAAGAACCCTTAGATCACAAGCCCAAAACCAAAGTAACTTCTTTTGTTTTATATCAACTATAGAACCTAAGAATGTGAATGAAGCCTTAACGGATGATAGTTGGATAGTCGCCATGCAAGAAGAATTAAATCAGTTCATTGCTAACAACGTTTAGGAGTTAGTTCCACAACCTAGGAATATGACAATCATAAGAAATAAGTGGGTGTTTAGAAATAAGTTAGACGAGAATGGTATTGTTTCTCGAAATTAGGCTAGGTTAGTTGCTCAAGGCTATAATCAACAAAAAGGCATCGATTATGATGAAACTTATGCCCTAGTTGCTAGACTTGAGTCAATTAGGATACTATTAGCTTATGCTTGTGCTTTAGATTTTAAGCTATTCCAAATGGATGTAAAAACTGCATTCCAGAACGGTTTTATCAATGAGGAGGTATATGTGGCACAACCTCTAGGATTCATTGACTTTGAAAAATCGGATCATGTTTATAAACTTAAGAAAGCTTTATACGGTCTTAAACAAGCACCCAAAGCTTGGTATGATAGATTAAAAGCTTTTCTTATTAAACATGAATATAAAATGAGAATGGTAGATAACACTCTTTTTACTAAGAAGAAAAGTTCAAACCTCATCATCGTTCAAATATATGTCGACGACATTATATTCGGCTTGACTTGTCAAGACATGTGTGATGAATTTGCCAAAATCGTGCATGACAAATTTGAGATAAGCATGATGGGTGAACTTAACTTCTTCCTTGGATTACAAATAAAACAAATGGAAGATGGTATTTTCATTAATCAATCTAAATACATTAAAGAAATGCTTAAGAAATTTGGCTTAGAAGAATCTAAACCAATGAAAACCCCCATGTCCTCCGATACCAAACTCACGAAAGATGAAGAGTGTGAGTCGATAGATAGTACCAAGTATCGAGGCATGATAGGTAGTTTATTATACCTAACAACAAGTAGGCCCAATATCATGTTTAGTGTCTGCCTTTATGCCCGCTTTCAAGAGGCTCCCAAAACCTCTCACCTTGAAGCAGTTAGGCGTATCTTCCGATATATTAAAGGCACTACACACTTAGGATTATGGTATCCTAAGGGGACCGTCATAGAAAAAGTAGTATATGCCGACTCTAATCATGTAGGAGATTATGTGGACCAAAATAGCACTACCGGTATTTGTACGTTCGTGGGATGTTTTTTGACATCTTGGTTCTCGAAGAAACAAACCGCTCTTGTTATATCCACTACCGAAGCAGAATACGTAAGCATCGAAAAGGCATGTCAAAAAGCACTATGGATGAAACAAGCTCTTATCGACTACGACGTTCGACTCGACGACGTCCCAATCATGTGCGACAATAAAGGCGCGGTTGACCTTAGCAAAAACCCGGTGTAACATTCTCGAACCAAACACATCGAAATTCGTCATCACTTTCTTCCTGATAATGTCCAGAAAGGACATATCTTAATCGAAAAAGTGTCGTCCGTCAACAACATCGCCGACATTCTTACGAAACCCCTTAAACGTGAATCGTTTAACTACCTACGTCTTGGTTTAGGAATGATGGAACACATTCCATAAATCGTATTAGTCCGCTTCTCCTTCTTCTAGTCTCGATTCTAGTTCGTGTTCCATTCTGTGTCGTAACAACATAAAATGCTTCATCCGAAGTACTTTGAGCATTTTTAATTCGCGAAATGCAAATTAAAACGTCACTCCTCTTTGTAAAATTTTTGTCAAAACTAAGTCCAAAATCCATCGCTGAGGGCGGCCCCCATATCTCAGGCGTCCCCAAAGCATATTTTGGCGGCCCCCTTATCGATATGGGACCGCCACCAGCAGACACCATATTTCCACACTTAGTCAAAAAATTTCAAAACACAAAAACAAACACCCCCTCCCTACTGCAGCGACGAACACGACCAAAAACAACCCAAAACTCAAAATTAACCATTAAAACACTAATTGAAGATAAAATCAACACCTACAATCATTCCTAACATCATCAATTATAAGTCATTTTTCTATTTTCTTTTAATTTGAGTCTAAGGTTCATGATGAACACTAAAAATTGAAATTGGGGATTTTTAATTTTTCTTTCAATTCTGTACAATTAGGACTCCTAGGTTACAATGTATAACTAATATGCTTCCCGTAGACATAGGATTTGCATACACTATTGAGTTTGTCAAAAAAATGATTTCGAACCAAAACCCTAATTTTATTTTTCAAATCACTCACGTTAGGAACATAATAAAATTGTTGATGTGCATTGTTAATACAACTTAAAAATGTTTTTAAACACATACATAATGATCTCATGAACAAAGTTCGAGGTACATAATTCATATGTATTCTTCGACATGTTTAGATGTGCAAAATCAAATTAAAGAGCATTTGGATTAACTCTTAGGATTTTAATTTTTAAGTCTAGTTAATCGCTACTCCACATTTGAGATAATTAAGCACAGATGATGACATCAAATAACGTCTATTTTATAGCGTCATTTATCCCATGTAATTAACCCATTTTGTATAATTATTGCAAAGAATTGTTACTTAATCATTTTATTTGAGAATTGTAGTAATTATAGAGTACTTGGTGAATATTAGTAAAAGGCACGCATTCTGGAGCTTAAACGAAGATATTTTGAAGATTAATGATTCTGACAACCAATACGCCGTATCCATCAAGGAAGATACGGCGTATCCGTGCCTGCACTCACCAAAGACCACAAAGGAAAGAAGATCAATACGTCGTATCCAGAGAAGACCAATACGCCGTATTAGAAATATAGTATGTGAATATTCTAGAAGATATCAAACGTGGTCCCTACTCCAAGAAATTCCAATACGCCGTATCGAACCGACTTCCAGACTCTATAAATACAAAACTCAAAAATGAGTTTTAGGTGTGCTAAATCATATTCTCGATACCTAAACCATAAAATTCGATTTTTAGAGGAAAAAAAGAGTAGAAGAGGTCTTGCAACGCATTCCAATCCATAGAAGACAACGTGTAATTTCTTATACTTTTGTAATCGTTCAGTTTTTTGTATCATTCGTTAACTTGGTTAGTTTACCTTGGCTAAAACAATTACTCTTGTATTAATTATAATGTTTAAAGGCTAATACCTTCGGGTATTAGCCGTTATTATAAAGATCTAAATATTTGGTTTTGTTTATATCTCGATTGCTTAATTTATTGTTGTATGCTTGTTTATGTTTATCAATTCATACTTGTTTACGTGCTTTTCTATGAGACCTATCATTTAACTAGATCTAGTGATACGGACCAAGTAATCTAGATGCCGGGATAGCTCTCCATATAGTTGATTTATACATCTAGAATCATAGGATCATAAATATTGTCCTTTTAAATTCGTGCTAAGGATACGCTTCTGGCTTAACTAGTTAATCGGAAATTGCCTTTGGTTTATTGAACAAGTTGACTAGCAGGTAAACCTAGATAATTCAACAAATAACATGTAGACTACTAGAGTATAAATTACCATTAAGCAGTAAATAGGTAAAGTCCCCCCCCCCCCCCCCCCCCCCCCCCCCCCCCCCCCCCCCCCCCCCCCCCCCCCCCCCCCCCCCCACCCCCCCCCCCCACCCCGGCCCCCCCCCCCCCCCCCCCCCCCCCTCTATGAGCTATGGTTTAAGAAGAATCACCATTGCTTTAATCCCTAAGATAGATTAAAATCAGCATCTAAGGATATCTTTATGAGCGGAAATCTTTAATTGTGACAGAATTAATGTGTCTAGGTCTTAGGATGAAGTCCCGCCTAAGTCTAAGAATGATATGCCACCTCGAGATAAGTAATCATTGCACTGAATAAACAAACCAACTTCTAATCGGATTAATGATGGCTAATACAATTTTCTATCATAAGGCTTGACCGCTCTTTTATCTTTTGTTAATTTACTTATGTGGGTTAAAGTGTCTTGAATTGATTGTAGTCACCACCAAACCCATGCCAGTCTCTTAGGCTGAAAACCCCCTTTACCTATTAGAATTAGGATTAGAACTAACATAAGATTATCATAGGTTTGACTTAGATTAGACAACCAAAATATAAATAAATTGAGAGATTTAACCTCGCTTTAAGTGTTCAACACCCTACTTACCACAAATCTACCAGCGACTAGGTACACTGGCCGTTAAAGTGTTGTTTTTGGTTAAGTCGGCAAAATATAAAGTTAAAACTTGAATCATAAAATTATACACCACACAACGACACATCAAGTTTTTGGCGCCGTTGCCGAGGAGTGAAATTTAATCTTGATTTTTATTTTATATTTTGGTTTTTAACATTAGATCTAACCCTTAGGAGTAGTGTTAATTAGATTAATGTATATTCTTGTATATTCTGTATATTTTTGTATATTTGTTAGTTTAATTGTTTGTTTGTATAATTGTGTGTTTAATTTAATTGTTTTCCTAATACATTGTTCTGGTAGATAACTCGATACGGCGTATCCACTTCCATTGGATACGGCGTATCCAACTTTCTGTCCAATACATCGTATTCATTCAATCGATTAATACGGCATATTCACTTCTATTGAATACGGCATATCGATCATCTGTAACAGATACAGAACCTTAGTTTTCATATTTGATTTCCGTGCTAAAAAAATTTCTATCTTAAAAGAGCCTATCCTACTGATTGTTTATCCCTTATTTCAGGTAGTGCATGACAAGGAGTTCAAAAACAAACTATTCACACCTTACAAAGAACCTGAACGAGAATTTTGATCATCTAGGAGACACTTCAAGACACTAAGTCTTGACGAATTAAGATTGCCTGATTTCAATTTATCTTCTGACAAAGAATACTCGGAGGAAGAAGTTGTGGAAACAATGACAGAAACTATGGAGCAATACATGAGCAAGACCCGAGCTGACTATGGATTGGGGGTTTCTAGGCCCAAAATTGAAGACAATGATAACTTTGAACTAAAGGGCCAATTTTTTAAGGAACTACAGACTAACACCTTTAGCGGTTCGGATCATGAAGATGCGAACGAACACATTGAGAAAGTTCTTGAGATCGTCGATCTATTCCACATTCCAAATATTACTATAGACCAAGTGATGCTTAGAGCATTCCATATGTCCTTGACTGGAGCTGCAAGCCATTGGCTAAGAAATGAACCAACTAGTTCAATTACAACTTGGAATGGTCTTAAAACAAAATTTCTGAACAAATATTTCCCACCTGCTCGAACTGCAAAGAAGATGGAGGAAATCAACAACTTTCAGCAAGAACCAGATGAAAACCTTTACCAAACATGGGAGCGATTTAAAAAACTCTTGATGAAGTTTCCTCAACACTATTTAACAGAGATGCAGGAGGTAATCTTGTTCTATAATGGATTGAGAATTCCTACTCGACAGATTCTTGATTCAAGAGGTGCAATACCATCTAAGACTGTTGATGATGCAAAAGTAGCCATCCAAGAAATGGCTGAATACTCTAAAAAATGGCATAATGGAACATCTAGGTCAAGAAGTACTGAAACTTCTGACGAATTGGCAGCTATACAAGCACAACTTAATAATTTAGGAAGAAAGATCAAGAAAGTGAATGAAAAAGTCTATGCTGCTCAAGTTGGATGCGAACAATGCAAAGGACCCCATTACACCAAAGATTTCCCACTCAAAGAAGAAGGGAAAACCCTAGAAGAAGCTTACTACACGCAATTTGGTGGACCTTTTCAATGAGGGGGATATAGAGCAGCAGCTCCAGGATTCTATCAAAGGAACAATGCGAATCCTTCGTACCAAGAAGGAAGGCAATCTATGAAAGATACCCTGAGCAAATTCATGAGTGAATCAACAAAGAGACACGAAGAAAACTCCAATTTAATTAAAGAAATCCGAGCTTCGACGGATGCTACCATTTGAAACCAAGGAGCATCTATTAAAACTTTGGAAATCCAAATCGGGCAAATGAGCAAGGTACTACATGAAAGAGGATTTGGAAGTCTACCTAGCTCTACTGAAGCAAACCTGAGAGATCAACTCAAGTCGATTTCAACTACTATTGAAGCTGATTCATACCCGATACGCCGTATTGGATCCTCCCAATACACCGTATCCACTGGACACAACCGTACACTAATATAAGAGACAAGACAAACAACTATTCCGTTTCCAAGTCGTTTGAATGGATACTACTGTGAAGAAAAGAAGGGATCATATGGACCATAATTCTCGGAAGCTTACTCTGAAGCTTCACATATCAATAATTCCATACCTAGAAAGGAGAAAGACCCAGGGAGTTTCACTTTACCTTGCTTTATTAATAATGTATGCTTTGATAATGCCCTTGTTGACTTAGGAGCTAGCGTTAGTGTTATGCCTCTCTCGATCTACCTTAACTTAGGATTAGGCGAATTAGCTCACACTAAGTTAACAGTTGAATTAGCAGATAGGACGGTGAAATATCCAAAAGGAATAGCTGAAAACATACTAGTAGGTATTGGAAAATTTGTTTTCCCAGTAGACTTTATAATTCTAGATATGCCCGAGGATATCAAAGTGCCTTTGATCTTCAGAAGACCATTTTTGTCTATCGCCCGTGCTAAGATTGATGTTTACAAAAGAAATATTACTTTAAAGGTCGGGGAAGAAAGGATTATTTTCACAAGTGTTAAACCTGCTAGCAGTTTAATTAAGAGGGTCTACATGCTAAGTTTGAGAGAAAGAATGGAATTGATTTAGAAGCTAGGCTTATGGGGGAGACTTTGGTGATTAATAGATCATTAGACCCTTACTTTGAGGATTACATTGAACTAAATGATCTAAATGAAGCATTTAAGCTTAGGAGAAATCAAGGAGATGATTTGATGCCCACCATTGAGGAAGGGTGAGTATATTGAGGAATTTAGAACTAAGGATGATGAACTTGATACTGAAATTGATGATTACCTAAGTTATTGCGATTATGACAAGAAGATCCATATATATTATGCTCACAACTTAAAGTTTTCATGCATGATAGGATTTAAACTTATGCACGCTAACTTTTTCCCCTATTGTATGTAATGTGTTGTCACAAAAAAAGTTTCAAAAATTCTACAATGAAAGTAATGATGGTGTGCAATGGGAATATGTTGTAGGAGCTTTTATGAAGATGTGCCTATTTTTGTTGGAAAATTTTCTGTTGTGATAGATTTATGCAGTATTATAAAATATGGTATGCTTGTCGTGATGATGGATTAATGGGCGATGTTAATTTTGGAATAACATTATTAAAAGAAGTTAGAATTACAACAAGACGGTTCAAAGGATGATTACCATTTACATTGGTTGTTGATGAAGTAAACTTACCAAATGGTGCCGATCACATCCAGGTTTTAAACACTACACAAAATTGAGCAATGTTACAAGATCCCACATTACTGAAGGAAGTAATGAAGATAAGATGAATGGAATCTCGATCCTTTACCAAAATCTTAAGGGGTTCTACAAAGGAGTATTGAACTTATGACCCGGTTACATTCGAGATGCGAAGATGGAAGAATGGCTCATATGCGGGACACATTAGCGTGCATGAGATGGAATGGTGAAGGAGAAGCTGGAGAAAGGTATAACTTAAAGACTTTGTTGTAAACAAAAGTGCTTCCTGGGAGACAACCCGGAATGTTTATAATTTATATCGCAGTATGTCTTCCAGCACATTCAATACGGCGTATTCGATCAATACCATACGGAAGTATTGAATGTTGAACGTTTCAGTCTTTCTTTCTTTTAGCACTTTAAAAACATTATTTTCAGTTGTCAATACGGTGTATTCATGCACATGATACGGCATAGTCACCTGTCAATATGGCGTATTCATGCACATGATACGGCGTATTCACCAGACTGGCCTGTATTTAGATACTTTTTACAGGTGTCTCAATACGGCGTATCCAATGTATTGGATATAGCGTATCGGTCTCCTGTATAGTTTAGTTTTAGTTTGTTTAAATTAACCGTAGATACCAAGATAAGATTTTGCATGTTTTTCCTATATTTTACACAGGACCTCGTGAAAGAAATGAAAATATCGACGAATATTGGTGGAGAATTTACAAATCTGGAGATCTTGAAGTGTTGGAGTCTTGAAACTTCAAGGCGGTTGTTCAACACAATCTTGCTTAATAAATCAACTCCGAGCAAATATCAGGGGAGTTTCTCATTCTAATTCTTTTTAATTCCTGTTTTTAATGTTTTATCTATACAACGAGGACGTTGTATAATTCAAGTGGGGGGATGGAATTTGTTACTGTATCAGATGACATATACGTCATATTAAATTAGTTTGAATACTCTGTATAGGTCTGTTGAATATCAGTACGCCGTACAGAGTTTAACTGAATACGCCGTATTGTTTGGAAAATAGATACGCCGTTTAGACAGTAAAAACTCAATACGATGTCTTGATCATAAGGTTTGATACGTCGTATCCAACTGGTGGATATGGCGTATTAGGTGATTAGTCAGAACAGAATACTATTTAAAATAATTAAATGAGGAATTTAAACAAACAATTTAAACACACAATGCGAATAAGGTTAGAAATACTAAGAAGAATAAGGTTTAATTAATTCACTCCTCGACAGCGGCGCTAAAAACCTGATGTGCTGTTGTGTAGGGTCAATTATTTGATTATTAAGTTTTAAATTTATATTTAGTCGACAAACCTAAAACAACACTTTAACGAGCAGTGTACCCGGTCAAGATGGAGTTCGCGGTAAGTAGCGTATCGAACACTAAGAATGGAATATTAATCCTATATTCTATCAGTATTTTAATTAGTCTATTTACGGGTTAAACCTATGTTATGTACGTTGTCTATTGGTATGAGATTTTTCAGCTTGAGAGACTGGCACAAATTTGGTGGAAATAAATACCAATTCGATAGACAATAAACACAAAAGAGGAAAATTAGAATATAGAAAAGTGGTACAAGCCAAATGATAGAAAATTGTATTAGCCATATTAAATCCGGTTCAATGCTGGTTTGTTTGTTTTAGTGCAATGATTTACTTATCTCGAAGCGGCATATCATTCTTAAGACTTAGGCGGGACATCATCCTAAGACCTAGACACGATTAATCCTATCACAATTAACGCATCCGCATAAAGCATCCTT
>BQNB010190581.1:0-11769 GCA_026074375.1 Tanacetum coccineum | reverse complement strand
AACTACACCACAACGGAAAAGGAAATATTAGCTGTGGTGTACGCCTTCGAAAAATTCCGGTCGCATCTCATCATGAATAAAAGCATAGTGTATACGGATTATTCCGCCCTTAAATACCTCTTTAATAAGAAAGACGCCAAGGCGCGATTGCTTCGGTGGGTTCTCCTTCTTCAAGAATTCGATTTTAAAGTAATTGATACGAAGGGAGCCGAGAACTACGCGGCCGATCATCTTTGCCGATTAGAAAACCCGTATGAAAATGTTCTCGATCCAAAGGAAATAAACGAAAATTTTCCTCTCGAGGCACTTAATATGGTGACCCAAGTACCCCGTGGTTTGCCAATTATGCAAATTACCACGCAAGGAATTTTATTGTCAAAGGAATGTCAACTCAGTAGAAAAACAAATTTTTTAAAGATGTCAAACACTATTTTTAGGACGACCCTTTTCTATTCAAAACCTGTGCGGATCAAGTTATTCGGTGATGTGTTTCGGGCCAAGAAGTTGTCGACATCCTCACAGCCAGCCATAATGGACCCATCGGGGGACATTACGGTGCCAAATACACTGCCAAAAAGGTTTTTAATTCAGGATTTTATTGGCCCACAATCTACAAAGATGCCCATGAGTTAGTCAAAAACTGTGACTCGTGCCAGCGTCAGGGAAAAATTTCACAGCGTGATGAGATGCCACAAAATTTCATCCAAGTGTGTGAAATCTTTGATGTCTGGGGCATAGACTTCACGGGACCATTTTCGTCATCTAGAGGAAATAAATACATACTCGTAGCCGTTGATTAACTATCCAAATGGGTCGAAGCCAAGGCGCTCCCCACTAACGATGCTAGAGTTGTAGTTAAGTTTTTGAAATCTCTTTTTTCTCGATTCGATACACCGAGAGCTATTATAAGCGATCGTGGGACCCATTTCTGTAATGATAAATTTGCTAAAGTAATGTCTAAGTATGGGTTCACTCATCGTCTTGCTACCGCTTACCACCCTCAAACGAGTGGTCAAGTCGATGTATCGAATCGTGGGTTAAAACGTATTTTAGAAAGGACGATTAGAGAAAACCGTGCCTCGTGGTCCGATAGGCTTGATGACGCTATATGGGCATTCCGTACCGCTTATAAGACACCAATTGGTTGCACCCCTTACAAGCTCGTGTATGGAAAGTCGTATCATCTACCTATCGAATTAGAGCATAGAGCATATTGGGCATTACAACATGCTAATTTTGATCTTAAAACCACGGGCGATCACCGAAAGCTGCAACTTAATGAGCTTCGTGATCAAGCATACGAGAATTCTTTGATTTATAAGGAGAGGACGAAGAAGCTTCATGACTCAAAAATTAAAAACCACATATTCAATGTTGGTGATCAAGTCTTGCTTTTCAACTCTCATCTAAAGATATTCTCGGGGAAGCTTAAAACCCGATGGTCCGACCCTTTTACTATAACCGAAGTTTTTCCATATGGCACTGCAAAATTATCTCATGCCGACGGATCAAACTTCAAAGTTAATTGCCATCGACTTAAGCATTACTTCAGAGTAGATACACCAATAATGGTTGTCCCGGATCTCCAGACTTTCCCTAAGGACGAATGAATTTAGGGATCGAGTCAAGCTATGTGACTCGGTTACCAAAAACAAAGCGCTTCGTGGGAGGCACCCCATGCTTATCCATTTTCTATTTTCTTTCTTATTTCTATTGTGATGTGAGGAGGCTTGTACTCTTCCGATTCTTGTTGTGTTTGTACTTGTGATTGTTTGCAGGATTGACCCAAAATTTTCTGAAGACTCTCGTGTTCGGTGTTTTATCCCGGTCCACTCGAGCTTCCTAGCCTTTGCTTGCCATTAGTTTGGGGAAATCCGATATCCTAAAGATTATTATCGACTAACATTTATCTTTTAGCACACTTAATAAACGGCTAAAGATTTTTGTGATACTTTCTTCAGGCTTGAGTTATGCATTCGACCTTTTTGAGTTCTAGTATGGGGTTTTTAAGTCTTAGGCTAGGAAACATTGAGGACAATGTTTAATTTTAGTATGGGGTAGTATATCTTCGATATAATCTTACCTACTTTTGCCCACGTACCCCGTTTTCCCACCAAAATTTTCAAAAAAATTGAAAAAATTTAAAATTTTCAAAAATAAAATAAGTGTTTTTGTCACAATTTTGACTTTCCTGCTGGGTAGAATAAGAATAAATTTTGACCCGATCGAGCGTGTTGAGCTCTAGCTTGTTCCTTAACTTTTAGGCTAAGCGTTCGCGAAAATTCGCGAAGAACGAAAAATGATAGAGTTAAGTATGAGTGGGATGCTAAACAAGGATTAGTTGGAAATCTTAAGAGCTCATGTATGTAATTTGTGACTTTTTCTCCCATAAGCTCTTAACCGGATTAATATACGTGCTGTTTTTGGAAATTAAACTTAAATCAACAATTTTTATGTAATATATAGCAAAAAATTTAGACTTAGTTCAAACTTATACTTGAATTTTTCAAATAGAAGTCTTCTCTATAATTAAAAAAAATAATAAAATGATAAAAAATATATATTAATAATAAAAGCTGTGGGCTGATAAAAGTTTACTACTTCTTGCCGGCTCACAACCGATGTGGTAGTCTTCTAAAGAAAGCCCATAGTAAGAATAAAAATCCGAGACTGATAAAAGTTTGTTGCATCTTGCCGGCTCACAACCGATGTTGCAGCCTTCTAAAAGGTCGAGGGTTACAATGGCATAAATGTTTAATATTAAGTTTAAATTAATAAATAGATTTATTTTTGTTAAATTCAAATATGCTTTTGAACTTTTACTATTCTATTTTTAAAAAGCTATGAATATCCGGGAAACTTGAGAGTTTTTGAAACCTAAGGTCCGTGAGTCCCGATACTAGTCTCTGTGGGGTGTCAAAAGCCTGGTCACTTAGCCGCAAGGTTGGGATGTGCCGAGACAAAAGTCGCTACATGGGATGATCTCGCCTTCAAACTCAATATTCTCGGGTGGAACGTGAAGCGTAGTATTTTGTAAAACGTTGATCCATGGTTGAAATTCAAAATAGCACACTCACATAAGATATAATAAATGTCAGGAGTAAAAAGTTCACAAGTTGCAAATATGAGTAGTGTTAGCATCTTTACTGATTTCGTTTTAAGCTGTGATTTAGCTGTGATTTCGTTTTAAGCTTGGTTTGGAGCAAGTGAAAAGTCGAGGACGATGAATTTATCCTTTTTGGGGCATTCTCGGATCGAAATGCATCTTGTTCTATGATCCCTAACAGTTATGGAAATAACGAAAGTCGAAATATTCTAAGTTTATAAAAATAATAATAATAAAAAAAAATTAAAAATGGAAAATGGGGTGTTTTAAAGCTTGTGATTTCTTAACTTTCTCCACGAAAGTCTTTGCTACTTTTCAAAGATTTAGTTTGGGTAAGTTTTGAGGTATTTGGTTTTAAAGCATATAATATTACATGAGGACACACAATCGCTTAGTTTGAGGAATTTTGATATGTGTGAAAACACATATCCGTTTTATATCAAAAATGACCCAAAAAAGACAAAATTGTGCTTAAAATGCTTGTATATTGTTTGTTTTGTCTTTGCGATTATGTAGGTACGGATATTGCAAAAATCACAAGAAAACGGTCAAATCCGAACAAACACGGACACGGGAAGGAAAGATTGTACAAGAGCCGGGAGAATGCTTTCAAGGTCAACCAAAGTCAACCATTGGTCAATATTGGTCAACTACAAGAAGAAAAAAACCCACAAATTACCTTAATGATTAAATTTTGCAAAAATGGTCTCTAAACCCTAACGGTGTTAACTCTTTAATATATAAAGAGTTAACACTCGTTATCTCTTTTATAACAACATATAAACAACACCCGGCCCAATCCCATCAAAAAAATAACCCGGGCCCAAGTCAACCTTCACACCCTCCTAGTCAAACTCTCTTACTAAACGGTTATAAAAAAAAGGCGCGAGTCATCCAATTACTATTCATCGTCACCTTCAGTTTTACCCTGCGTTAAAATCAAAGGGCAAATGTAAATTGATGATATGGCTTAGTAATTCAAGTGCCAAGGAATGATGTGGCAGAACTATACGTCACAAGAGCTTTTGATTGGTTGAATCCCACAAGAAAGGACACGCGGGTCTGACAAGAAACACACCAAGGACTATTATTTTGCACTAAAACAAGTGCAAAAGAAGGCAACAGAGGGCTTGACACACGAAATGCCCGATGGCTATCCGTGTGCTCACTCAATTCATGCCAAACGGGATATCAAGTATCCAATGATTAAAAATAAGTAAGGGCCCGATGAATGAGAGCCGTCTACAACCTTAGGGACTAGAAGCATCATCAGCAAGGCCTATACATAATAGCCCTTCACATTACAACGGGAGTTAAGTTTTAGATAATAATTTAACTTATCATGTATTTTTCAATTTTAATGTCATTTAAATACTTGTAACCCTTTATTTTAGGCTATTGTAATCTCTAGTTTCATTAATAAAAGTAATTTTTCTAGTTATAGTTTGTGTTTTAAAATCTGTCTTACTTAATGCATATGGTTTAAAAATTTCTTTAAGCTCATTAATAACGCTACTTAAAAGCTAGGTCATATGTTTATTTAAGCTCAAATAGCTTAAATAAGCTCATTCATACTCAAATTCTCCCTCAAATGTACCACAGCTTAAACTTGGATGATGGACCAAACCTGGAAGGGTCCATAGACCTCACTGGCTTATTTTGAATAAGCCAGAGCTTGTAGACATAAGCTCTATTTGAGCATTAATCCCTGTTTAGCTGGGATTTCAGGTTCTGCATCAATTTACTCTTTCTTTCTTTGAATTTATAGCTTAATTCTGTCTTAGTTAGCTGATTAATGCTCTTTATAGTAGATTTATGCTTATTGTAGTTGATTTTTAGTTTTAAATCTTTGCTTTCATATTCTGTCTTAAAAATCAATTAAAAAACCAAAAATAAGTAGCATTAGCTTATTGTTTGTTATTCTAGCTTATTTGATTGTTGTTATATGCTTAATAGGACTGTTAAATGCTTATTAATATCTGGTAACTTAGTTTTGTTCATTAGATTCAAATTTCATAAGCTTAAATGATTTCTCATAAAAATAAAGGGGTGTTTGGCATAGCAGTATTAACCACAAGTTAATACTGCTAGAGGCCAATTGGTCTTTGGATATTTGTTTTGATAACTCATTTAAGTTTATTTAAGTTATTTTTATAAGATAGATTAGGGTCAATCTAGTTTTTCATAAGTTAGTTCATTAAAAGCTCAAATCTGTTAGTTAGCATTTGAAGTATTTGTTTTATTCGGTTCTAGCTTTTGTCTTTGCTTAATTTGCATTTAGTCTAGTGTTAAAATTAAGTAGAATTAAGTTTCTTAAACCTGCCATTATAAAATTTTGCTCATATGCATGCCAAAGTTTTATTCTGCAAACAGCTTCTTTCTAGCTTAATTTTCAATAGGTAAAAAATGCTTTTAGCTTTTCAAATTTCTTGCACAAGTAGATTATAAGGTAGTTTGAACTTATTTTAGCTTATAAAGCTTATTTGGTCATCTGTTTTTTAGCTTTCAATTAAGCCATTTGTTTTTTTTGAAATCTAAAAAACCAACTCAGTATGTTATGAGTTTCTAAGCTATTTTCATTTAGCTTTTTCATTAAGCACTCGTGTTTCAAAATATGTTTCAAAAGAAGATTTAGGTAGCTTATTAGCGGTAGTATAAGCCTGTATAAGTCAGATTCCCATAAGGATCCAAGAGCTTATTGAAAATTAAGCTCAAAGGTCCTTGCAGGGACTGTTTGGGTCTAAGTTTTAATTAAGTGCTTAATATAGCTTATTAGCTTATTTCCTTAAATTTTAGTTTAATTTCTGTCTTAACTAGTTAAATAGGTTAGGATTAAGTTGTCATTAGCTTATTAAATAAGTAGGATTAGCTTATTAGCTTTTTCATTAAAAATCCAAAAATATCAAGAGTAGTCTGTAGCTTTTTCATTATGCTTTTTAGTTGCTAATCTGTTTTTCAAAATGAGTTTGGTTTGCAATTTTAAGTAGCTTATTAGCTGTACTTTAAGTAGGTAATAAGCTTTTTGCCCTAAGGATCCATTTATAAGCTAAATTTTAAGCTTGAAGTTGCCCTTTCAGGCTGTTTGATTTTAAGTAAGTGTTTAAAAGCTTATTTGAATTTTCAGCTTATGACTTGTTTTCTTTTGCTTATTTTCTATTTAAACTAACTTATTAGGTTAGGATTAGTATAAAAGTGCTTTTTGTTCTTAGGTTTCAGCTTATTTTAGCTTTTTGAGTTCTAAAATTTTGAAAAGCCAAAAAAAATAGTTTTAGTTGTTTTTCTGTCTTTTAAGCCATTTTCCAGCTTATTTCTTGAGTTTCAATAAAAGTTTCTTTTATTAAAAGTGCTTATTTTCAGCTTTTCTAAAACTTTGTTTTTATAAGTTTTTAAAAAAAAGGGAAGATGGAAATCGGGGGTGAGCAAGGCTCGAACTCCCGACCTCAACATCCTCAACCCTTATAAACGCCTCACACCACACACCTCTAACCATCGTGCCCTGGGGTGTTTTTCATTATAGGTTTACTAAACTTAATATTTATATACGTTTTACCTATTTAGGTTAATAAGCTGTTATAGCTTTTTACACAGCTTATTCAATAAGCTGTGTAATCAAGCTTATTTTTCCTAGGTTCTTATTAGTTCAAGCTATTTTCTGTAATTTTTTTAGAATTTTTATAATTAGTTTAGTATTTTTAAACATTTATTTTTATTAAAAACTTTAAAAAATCATAAAAATAGAAAAATAATCAAAAAAATATAATTCTTTTTTAGAAAATTTTCTTTTATCGTAAAGTTTCTAGGAAAATTAGTTTTGCTTTCGTAGGGTTAAAATTACAAAATTTCTATTTTTAAAGAACGGGATTCGTTTCCGTTCAAGTTTTTTTTGTTTTTAAGCTCATTTCATTAAACTTATTTTAGCTTATAAAGCTTATTTGGTCATTTCATTAAATTTCTTTTTTTGTTTAAATATGTTTGAACTTATTTTAGCTTATAAAGCTTATTTGGTCATCTGTTTTTTAGCTTTCAATTAAGCCATTTGTTTTTTTTTTGAAATCCAAAAAACCAACTCATTATGTTATGAGTTTCTAAGCTATTTTCATTTAGCTTTTTCATTAAGCACTCGTGTTTCAAAATATGTTTCAAAAGAAGATTTAGGTAGCTTATTGGTTGTAGTATAAGCCTGCATAAGTCAGATTCCCACAAGGATCCAAGAGCTTATTGAAAAATAAGCTCAAAGGTCCTTGCAGGGCCTGTTTGGATCTAAGTTTTAGTTAAGTGCTTAATAGAGCTTATTAGCTTATTTCCTTAAATTTTAGTTTAATTTCTGTCTTAACTAGTTAAATAGGTTAGGATTAAGTTGTCATTAGCTTATTAAATCAGTAGGATTAGCTTATTAGCTTTTTCATTAAAAATCCAAAAATATCAAGAGTAGCCTGTAGCTTTTTCATTATGCTTTTTAATTGCTAATCTGTTTTTCAAAATGAGTTTGGTTTGCAATTTTAAGTAGCTTATTAGCTGTACTTTAAGTAGGTGATAAGCTTTTTGCCCTAAGGATCCATTTATAAGCTAAATTTTAAGCTTGAAGTTGCCCTTTCAGGCTGTTTGATTTTAAGTTAGTGTTTAAAAGCTTATTTGAATTTTCAGCTTATGACTTGTTTTCCTTTGCTTATTTTCTATTTAAACTAGCTTATTAGGTTAGGATTAGTATAAAAGTGCTTTTTGTTCTTAGGTTTCAGCTTATTTCAGCTTTTTGAGTTCTAAAATTTTGAAAAGCCAAAAAAAATTAGTTTTAGTTGTTTTTCTGTCTTTTAAGCCATTTTCCAGCTTATTTCTTGAGTTTCGATAAAAGTTTCTTTTATTAAAAGTGCTTATTTTCAGCTTTTCTAAAACTTTGTTTTTATAAGTTTTCAAAAAAAAGGGAAGATGGAAATCGGGGGTGAGCAAGGCTCAAACCCCCGACCTCAACATCCTCAACCCTTATAAACGCCTCACACCACACCTCTAACAATCGTGCCCTGGGGTCTTTTTCGTTATAGGTTTACTAAACTTAATATTTCTATACGTTTTACCTATTTAGGTTAATAAGCTGTTATAGCTTTTTACACAGCTTATTCAATAAGCTGTGTAATCAAACTTATTTTTCCTAGGTTCTTATGAGTTCAAGCTATTTTCTGTAATTTTTTTAGAATTTTTATAATTTGTTTAGTATTTTTAAACATTTATTTTTATTAAAAACTTTAAAAATCATAAAATATAGAAAAATAATCAAAAAAATATAATTCTTTTTTAGAAAATTTTCTTTTATCGTAAAGTTTCTAGGAAAATTAGTTTTGCTTTCGTAGGGTTAAAATTGCAAAATTTCTATTTTTAAAGAACGAGATTCGTTTCCGTTCAAGTTTTTTTTTTGTTTTTAAGCTCATTTCATTAAACTTATTTTTTAGTCAATTAAAGTCTATTTAAAAAGAAAAATTCATTTTAGGTTTAATTTTGGAAATTTAGGTTTTTAATTACCATTTAGGGTTCCCGTTTTGCGTTTTTAGTTAAAGTTTAATTTCCCGTTATTTGTTTTCATGCTTAATTATTATCATTTACTTATTTTAATTGTTTTTAATTCATAGATATAGATAATTAAATCAATCTTTGTTACCAATTCAAATCATTGTTCGAACAACAAACGTGGGCTCAATTTCGTAAATCGTTGTGGAATAACGACCCGGGAATCATACTTCCCGGTTAATATACGTATTATTATATATAATTTGAAGATTTTCCTTTCTACCTTTGTCCTCAAGGGTAGTTTGGGAATTTCATATTATATTATATTTTATTAATACGTGTGTTGATTTTAAAGAATAAAAAACTATTCCAAAAATAACCCTATGTGTTATGGTATAAAAAAACTATCATTTATTGTTTATGATTATTAATTTAGTATTTAATATCTATTTATCTATTTTTATTTCCATCATTATATAATAAAACAGACTTTTGTACAAGCATTATGAAGCAAAAGCATTAAAATATCTAACGTGTCACTCTCTTATTTCACGGCATATATGGTATGTACAATTCTCCAACAAACAGTTTCGGATGCATTGAATGTCATAAAAACATTCCAATTATTCCAATAACATCAAACAGTTACAATCCTCCAATTAATGAGGTGTAGTAAGGGTTGGCTATCTTAGTTTCCATCACTCATACATGTAGCAATTTCAAACCATATGAAAACGGGTCAATATGCGTTATTTTTGTTTATCACGTATAACTTTAGCTTATGGAATCTTTCTTCATAATTAATATCCATGGTTACTCTTAGGTTACACGTGATTCATACTTACATGTTGACAACTATATCGAATTTTACCTTACATGTAAGATCTTGCTAACATTTATTGAATAAGTTGAATGAAACAATATATAAAAATGAATCATGAGTACGTCTTTTAATGAGTTGTATGTTTCAGTTAAAAACTTCATTACACCATGTCAGCATTTATGTTCCTTTAAATGAATCATATTTGCTTTATCATCATTGTGTGTAACATGGAGAAGTTGTTTTGCTTAATTAATTCAAATATTTCATATGTTAGGCTTTGATATAATAAGGAGATTAATTAATGGCTGAAGAAGTTCTAATGTAATAAGCTGGATATCGTATGTGGAAGAGAAATATAGGGCACTATTAGGGAGAAATGGAAGAAGAAAATGAAAGTGCATCATTCAAGGTTGTTTGTTAATTTATTTACGATAGGTAGATAATATCTTAAAATGGACAAATCCCAAACTCCTATTATTTAGAATGAATGTGGATTTTAATTGTGTTTTAACGGTAATGATTCATTTATTAATTATCCATGGTTGGTTGATACTTCATTTGTATTACATTTCTGTTAGGTAAAGGAAATAGTTGTTTTGGTTCGTGTATTCATTATGTGTTATATTCATTCTACCATTAAATTTTTCTACGGGTGGGAAATGGTTCTAATGGTAAAACCTACTAAGTGGCACCATTATAATTGTTTTATGTAACATATCGATATGGGCGATTTTGTGTAACGGGTTAATATGGGTAATTGTGTAACTGGTTGATATGGGTAATTTTGTGTAACGGGTTGATATGGGTGATTTTGTGTAAATAGTCAGGTGGTTTTTTGAAACAGGTAGCTATGGGTGATTTACTTACATGCCGAAATGGTTGGGTAACCCCAAAATCTTTTTGCTTTAAGGTCTTAGAATTATATTATTAGGGTTATACTTATAATTAAAAAGTACTTAAAAAGTTATAAGATGATTACAATATGCGTTTATGGACATAGTGACAAAATTACCCATCATGCTAAAATTTTAACTTATATGAATGTACATATATTATCCTAAATAATTTTATCTTCTATCATCATATTATAAACATGATTACTTAATTACCTTATTTTATTGGACCGTAAAAAGCAAACGACGAAGAGGTTTCGATAGATGTACCCAACAAAATTCTTAAAGATGCGGATGATGACCCGGTAACGTCTATATTCCATTTTATTTATCCAAACATTTTGGATAACATAAATGATATGTCATACTTCCAAGAAAAGGCCATTCTTGCTCCAACGATGACTTTGTGGACACTATAAATGTTCATTTGTTAGAGAAATTTCCAAATGGCTTACTTAAGTTGCGACAACATAGATAAAACTGAACGTGGCGCCGCCATAGATCAGTCCACTTTCTCACCTGAATTTATCGATTGATTGAATTTCTCAGGTGTTCCAAACCACACACTTGCGTTAAAAGTAGGAGTCCCGATAATGTTATTGAGAAATATTGATCAGGTAATTGATTGAAGTTCTCAGGTGTTCCAAACCACACACTTGCGTTAAAAGTAGGGCGTTTATTTATTTGATTGTTACAAACTCAAATGTTTATCTAATAATTCACTTATTATCTGACTATTTCATTCATATATTAACAGAACCTGTTTACGTTGGGTGTGTTTCTTACTTTATTTATGCATATAACTTTTGAAAAAATAAGTTCTTTAAAATACACCCGGGGTTACACGGGTCTTTAAGCTAGTTATATATAAAAAAACAAACATATATGAACGTTTCATAGAAATATTGTCATAAATTATAAGTAAATTATTATTATTATGAAATATTTAAGAAGACTAGACAAATACCCGCCCTAAACAACGATGTATAGCGGTAAATAATCTACACCAACCACCACCATCATCTAGCGCTCACTTCCATAACCTTAGCAACATCACAACCAGCCACACCAGCCCTATCGTGGACCATAAAGTTGCCACCCACACCAGCCAGCAGCATTAGCTGCCACACCACCACCAGCTACCGAAAATGACAACAACAAATACACCGTTCGAAGAAGATGACTATCACACCCCCAAACGGGGCCTAGACGAAATACGTGTCCGAGGGCGTGACGTCATAACAATCCGATCACAAAGCAATAAAGAACGACCACTAATCATGGACTTTTGAAAAAGTTTACTCGTTGCATAAAATAAAATAGATTTAAGTTTTACAGCTCATAATAATTAAGTTAAAAGTAGCGGAAGCATAACTAAGTTTTAATAATGACAACGAGTAAATTATAGATAAGTCTTGAAATTGGCGAAGTCACATAGCACATAGACTCCA
>BQNB010190580.1:0-11769 GCA_026074375.1 Tanacetum coccineum | reverse complement strand
ATACTTGTTATTGACGACCACTTTTTCTTCTGCTGTAGTGTAGCTGAAAACCCCCTTTTCACTTGCTGGGGGTGTCTTTCTGATCTTCTTCATTCCTTCTTTTACCTTATCAGATTCGTATGTCGAGAATACAGTACCAATCCCTTCGGTGGTGTGGAATTTGATGGCCCTATGAATGGTGGAAACCATGATTCCCATCTTCTGCATTGCTGTTCTCCCCAGTAGCATATTATATGGCGAATCAAACTTAACGATCATGAAGTTAAGAGTTTCCTTTCTTGTGAGAGGGGGATCGCCTATCATGATCTCCAGAGGAATTTTCCCAATAGACCAGGATTTTCTCCTGAAAATTCGATTAAAGGGACCTTCGAGTCCACCTTGGATGCTCTAATAGACGGTTTTAATTTCACGAAGCAATATTCGTAAATTACTTTACAAGAGTTTCCGCCATCCATGTGCACTTGGTTTACTTCTCTTCCAAAGATCTTAGCTTTTATTAATACATGTGCTGAAGAATTGCTTCCTCCTGAAGGGAATGTAATTTCCTTGCCTTCGGAGGTGGGGCCTTCGACTTTATTCTGTGTATATGACTCATCCTGCCTTATCATGAGTATAGGTGCTTCGAATGGCGTAGTGCTTTTGTCTTTTTCCCTTCCGTTCGTTGGTTTTCGGAGGCCTTTACTCTTTCTTTTTGATTCCTTTCACAAGATGGGAAAGTTGTCCTGATTTCACAGCTTCTTGAATCTGGTTTCTTAATTGACGATAGTCGTTGGTGTCATGCTCGTGGTCTTCATAGAAATGTCAATATTTGGACATGTCTTGTGATCGTCTACTTCCAAACATACGAGGAGGCTGTTCGTAGCTTCTAGCTGCCTTTTCTGTGGCGAGGATCTCTTTTGGGCTTTTGGACAGGTTGGAGAGCAGTCCGTGGTTAGGTCCTCGATATGGGGAGAACCTATCCCTGCCTTTTTGTCCTCGGTTATTGTCCCAAGAGGATTTTCTTGATCTTTCAAAGTTTTCCCTTTGATCATTAGGAGTTCCATTGGTTGCCACTTCTCTTGCTTCGATCCAGGTGTAGGTTTTTTCATCAAACCCTTGTAGGTGGATGGGAGGTCTGTGGAGAGATGCTCGACTAAGCTTCTTGTCCTTAAACCATGAACAAAATAAGAGATACGCTACTCTTCGTGTAGACCCAAAATCTGGTAACGAAGGCCCTAGTACTTTCGCCTTCTCTTTGCTTGATATTGTGAACCGGTAAGTGAGTCTTTGTGAACTTCGTTTGCTGACTAAAGTGTGACCAGAACTTAGCCTTTAGACCCTCATAGTTGAGAATGCTACTTGTTTTCTGACTATTGCACCATATGCGGGTGGAATCTTTGAGGGTGTATGTGAACATGTGGCAAGCTACGAGCATTAACCATTTTTGCATGTAGATGGCCCCTTCAAAAAGGTGCAAGAAATTATCTGGGTCCCCTTTTCCATCGTAAGAACCAATATGGGAGGGCATTTTTAGTCCATCTGGATGAGGATAATCCTCAATCCAGCAAAAAAAAGGGGTTACGGAACCTGTGGAATCAGCAAAGGAGCCTGCAGGGTTTGGGTACACAGTCATATTTAGTGGTGCGTACATAGGCTACGTATAAAAGGGGTAGTTACTCTAAGGGGAAACTGTGGGATACATAGACCCATTGTATGAAGGTACGCCATTGTTGGTGAAAGTATGTGGTATATACCCCCCTTGTAGATGATAGGTGGAGATTCCCCCACCAGGGGGATTACCAATTTGAGTCTGGAACAGGAAATTCAGGGTTTGCCCATTGACAAGGCCCGTAGATGGTTGAGAGTAGGGGTTAACATGAATAGGCACAAGTCCAGTAGGTGTATGCAAACTACTAGGTATGAAAGTCTAGGCATGGTGTGAGAGAAGCGTACCATTAGGAGGGAGATTCCCCCTCGTGTTAGTCGAATGATGGTGGCCTCCATGTGCGGAGGTCAAAGAGGATCGTAGGGGTTGACCACTTTCGTTCCTTCCCAAGTGAGCCGCCAAGAGTGGGGGAAGATTCACTCCCCTATTTTCATCTTCTCTTTCTTCAATCTCTGAAAGACTAGTACCTTCGGCATTTCTTCCTCCCCTACTTCCTTCCCTATTCGGTGCTTCCTCAAATCCCACAACTCTTTCTCGCTGCCTGCGGACCATAGGAGACCTTGGCCGAAGGGTTGGAGTAGCTTCCCTGTTCGGCTCATGTCTTTGTTCCATCTCTTGCTCTTCATCGTAGTCCTCACTAAAGTATTCAAGTTCAGTTCGGAGGTCTTCATTACGTATCTACCTTCGTCGTTCTCTTAGAAGAGATTCAAGGACTTCATAATTTGCCTCCACAAAGGCAGGGCTAATCATAGGATTAGGATTAGCCGAAGTGGAAGCACGATACGCAAATGGCGTATTTTCAAGAGTAGTGACGGAAAACACGATAGTAATCAAAGGTGGTCTCTCAATGGTGGTGTTATTTGGTATCTGAGGTGATGTTGAGAAACCCGGTGGTGGCGTCATTTCTCTTCCGTTTGTCATGCCGAAAAAGTAGGTAGAGTGGTTTTAAGGTTATTTGACTTGGTTAGAACGGGACTAATTGTTGCGGGTCCCATGGATGGCGCCACTGATTGTGCAAATATGGGCACGATCAGGCTTCGAAGGGATCAAAGAGTTCTTGTGATGGTTGCTGAATTGCCAAGTCTTGGATAACCTGTGTCAACACAAATAGTAACACTACGTTAAGTAAAGCGTAGGGGGTGTCCCTGCGAATCACCTCTGGCGTGAGAGTAAATATGTGCTTTGTAGTGAAAAGTAAGGTAAAATGAGTGTGTATGAAAGTGTTAGTCATACCTGGAGACCTAACCATCTATTTACAGGTGTGAAAATAGGATGGACGAGGCCTAACAGAAAAACCGGTGAACGTGGGGGTGTCCCACGATTTAAGGGGTGATTGCAGGAACTGTGTACCACGATCTCTACCTTGGCGGGAAAGCCTTAGTAGAGAGGGAGAACTTGGATTTTGACTTAGCCAGAACTTTGCCCTAGTTTCATCAAAGACTCCTCGCGAAGGGTGTAGGCCTTCGCGTGGCGGATTCCCATACTGGTAATCATCCCGCAGATGATTTTACGCCACTCGAAACTATTCGAAGACCATATAGTGTAATTAGGAAGAGGATCCAATTTGAGCTCGAAGGGGGAGACCTTCGATGTAACAACCGGCAATTTTTGGAATTTTAAATTACTACTTTATTCTTTGACTTTTTGGGTCGGACTTGACTTTTTGACTTTTTGACCTTTTACGGTCACATAATAACGATTACCGCGTAGCCGGTAAATTTTTAAAACATATTTAAATAATAAATCATATTTATTATTACACATCTCTCATGTGCAAATTTATTTTTAATTTATTTGACTTGAAAACGAAAAGACATATGTTATTTTAAGTTGACTTATCAAAAACGACTCGCTAAATCACTATTTCACAACTCGGACTCTAAAGCAATTCGATGTAAAACGACATTTCGGACAACTTTTTAGTTTTGCCCGAGACCCGAAAACAAGCAGAAGATGACCGAAATACCCTCGCAAAATTTTAAGAAACGAGAACAACGCATACCGACACGAACATAATTTAATTATATTAAAAAAAATTCTTTTTTTTATAAAGTATTTAATAAATTATTTATCATGTTAATAAAAAACGTTGACTAAAAACAAAATTATTTAATTTAAAGTCATTTTACGGACAAAGCTTACATGTGATACCCAACGACTACCAAATAAATAATAAACATTTTATATAAATTTTATAAAACGTTTATGAAAACTAGTCATGTAAATACTCATACTTCATGGAAAAATCATTTTGAACACAACGGTGAAATTTTCGTATTTTAAATCAATCGTTAACTAGCCTAAACGAGTCCCGAACCAATATTTTATAAAAGCTTCTCAAAAATTACATCCTTGGCCCTTGTAGTAATAATTTCAGCATCACCCCTCTAAGTATTATACAATGTACATTTTCATTTATAACTTGGCTATATACATATATAAGTAAAATGATTTAGGGTTATACCATTTTAACCTAGCCCCCATCTTATATGTCTCTCCCTCCACTCTCAATAAATCCGGCGCCCCCATCATTATTCCCGCCACCGGAAAATCTTCCGATACTTTAATTCATATCTCTCATTACATGTTCATACATACCATATATCATTCGTCACATTTTATTTATATGATGCTTTGTTAGTTTGATTGCATTGTCAACACCATCTTTCGTCACCTATTTCACCACTCACGTTTAACACCTCATGTTCAGTGAAAAGACTTTTTACCTCTGTCAATCTTGAGTCATCCACCGAGTCTTTCTTACAAAAAAAATCACCATGAAACTTTCCACCATAACCACAACCCGACACTCATATAGTATGCATTTTTGCCTATGTTGTCATAGGCCAAGTGAATTCGTAATGAAATGCGTCTCATTTTCAAACACATCCTCACAACCTTTAACAACCTCGCCACCAAAACCAACCACGATGATGCAAGTAGTAAAATTATACTTTTTGGCATTATCTTACTTCTAGTTTATTTTTATAGGAGTTCATTTTGAGAATCATTCTATATTCTCAGTTTTTACCTTATGGTTGTATGTCGTTCTTAGTAGAAGACTACACCTCATAAGATGTTTTGGTATATGATCACAATTCTTTAATTTGAGTTTCTTGTGGTTATATCATTTATACTTTTGCATCATTCATACATCTTATTGTATATGACTTCATCGAAAGATGAAGTATATATATATTGCACTAATATTTTGTTTTGTAGGTTCAACTTCATATATACACTTAATGTGTATGACATTCTTGTCTACGAACGAAATTTGCACTTTTCATATTATTTCTTCTTAGGATCACTCACATACACGATGTCGTACTTGGCATACTTGTCTTCGGACGAAATTTGCAAGTATAATTTTCTTTTGTAGGTGCAATACACTTTGTGGTATATGGCATACTCATCCAAGGATGAAATTTGCAGCGTTTATTTTTCTTTTTGTAGAGTCATCTTGACGCCATCGATCAAAGGGGGAGCATTCGTCAAGCAATCATGTTGAGTCGTCTATACATTTTGTTGTATATGGCATATTCGTCTAAGGACAAAATCATTATTACACTAATTTTTGTTTTGTAGGATCATACTTGACGCCCTCGAGCAAGGGGGAGCATTCATCAAGCAATCATATTGAGTCGTCTATACACTTTGTTGTATATGACATATTTATCTAAAGACAAAAGCTATTATTGCACTAATTTTTGTTTTGTAGGATCATACTTGACGCCCTCGAGCAAGGGGGAGCTTCCGTCGAGCATTTATAAAGTGCATTTTATATACACTTTGTTGTATATATATTTACTCGTCCAAGGATGTATCTAGATTTGCACTAATTTTTGTTTGTAGCTTTTTAATCATATCTTGATGCCTCGAACAAGAGGGAGCATCCCTCAAGAGGGAGCATGCACACATTCATCATTACCTTTTCTCTTCAACATCGCTCAAAAGGCCAAAAAAGATTGGGCAAAGGAGTTATGTGTGAAGAATAAGGTGAATTTTCTAGCGATTCAAGAAACAAAGATGGAGGAGATTGATATTTTCAGTGTTCGTCGGTGTCTGGGGTGGGGTAACTTTGACTTGTTGATTTGAGCAGCACGAAATTAGCTCTCAAGTATGTACAAATTCAATGTGACTTAATATTCGGACTAGGATATGATAGTCAATTCAGGTGGAATCTTGTGTGTTTGGCATCCCATCATTTTTTTGTAAAAAAAGCTTCACTATTTCGGATTTTGCGTAGATCATTAGTAATTGGGTGTTTGGTTTTGAACGCGCTCGGATTATAGGCGTATTGATCATCATGATTGATGGTTCTGGTCCGTATGAACACTCGTCCTTCATCGTTATAGATCCGCGTGATAAACGTATGCTTTGGGATTCTCACTTGGCAGATATGTTATTGTATACACTCTAATCATTAAGTGGGCAAGGAGAGGTTGGATTATAGACGGGATACACGTGTGTCATGAAGAGGTTCCGTCGACCGTCAAATCAGTAACACTAAGGTATTGTGGCATTCTGAGTAATATCATTAGATGCGAAGAATGTGTCCTGGTGGGCGATATTATCGTATTAAGTTAATTATTAATACACGGGTTCTAGTAGAAGAAGTTCATCTTGGTGGTAGGGCCTGTCGCTTTATGTACCATTGGTGTCTTATGTTTGTAGTATGCGACCAAAATGAGCAAGTTGGATAGATTTTTTTGTATCTAACAATTTGCTAAATATTTTCCCTCACATTAGCGGCATCACTTTGGACAGATTCTTATCCGATCACAGACCGATTCTTCTTCGAGAGTCGGCCCATGATTATGGTCCGGTTCCCTTTCGATTCTTTCACCATTGGATTCATCTCGAGGGCTTTAATGATTTCGTCACTTCAACTTGGAATTCTGCCCCTTCTGTTGACTCTAATGGAATGCGTAACTTGGCGGGTAAATTGAAATTCCTTAAAGCTCACATCAAGATTTGGATTAAAGATAACAAAAGTGAAACAGTTTCTACTATTGCAAATCTTAAGAAGGAGTTGAACCAGTTAGATGCGGTTATTGACAAAGGTACAGGTACTGAGGTAGAAGCGGAAAAAAGAATGGAGGTGTTGGCTGCTCTTCGTAACATTGATCATATTCATTCCATGGATTTGGCTCAAAAGGCCAAGATCAAATGGTCAATCGAAGGCGATGAAAACTCAAATTTTTTCCACGGAATTTTGAATAAAAAACGTAATCAAATGAACATCAGGGGTATTACGATTGATGGCGTTTGGAAGGAGCAGCCTAATGATGTCAAACAAGAATTTCTTTCTCATTTTCAGGATAGATTCGCTAAACCTTCGGAGAGGCGTGCTAATATTGATATGAGATTTCCGAAAACTATTTCTGAAGATCAAAGTCAGGACCTCGAGCGAGAAGTTTCTAAACAGGAGATTAAAACGGCTGTTTGGGGCTGTGGCACAGACAAAATACATAAACATTTGTCGAATGTTTACTAATTTTCAAATAGTAAACATCAAACAAAAAATAACGCTCCTTGTGATTTACATTGTCTGAAAATTGCAAAAGAGTCCCTACCATTATATTCGATCAAATAAACAGTGCCTAATTTGTATCTAGGCATTATTTGTGTAACAAAAAATTAAATATCTAGAGATTTTTTGTGTAACAAAAACTTGCAACTACACACACAATCTTGTGACAATAAATTTCGACCATTGTTAATGTTATCTCGTTTTGATATGATAATTTCGCCGTGCTATATACAAAACGGTTAACCTTGGTTAATTGTCATCTTAATTTGTAATTTCTTAAAAAGGTTTGGAACTTTAAACGGTTTTCAAGCCTTAAAAAGTTGTTAACCCTAAATAGTAAGTGTATCAAAATTGGTTACCTTTTTATTACAATAAATAAGTAGCTAACCCTAAATAGTATGAATAGTAAGTGTATCAAAATTGGTTCCTTTTTCATAACAATAATTCACTTTGGTCAATGAGAATACGTGTACCTTACTTAGGAATTCTATTATAAATTTATGTTTAGATCTATGTGAAGATAAAAGTTGATTGTAAAGTATTACTATTTGTTACATGATAGATTTGTTAAGAGGATAAACCCGTGAATTAACGGGGAGAAAATTAATTTTCATGTGACTATGAAGGTTTACTTGCGCTGACATGAAGTTATCTTAAATGGTATTCGTTTTAAGATTAGTCGACTAAAAATGTCGAGTAAAAAAACAAATTTAGATAGGGAAAAAGAATATATAGTCGCTTTCTAAAAGAAGAAAGCACATGCTAGCCACGTGAAGTGTCATCCAAAACTCAATGTTGAATTTTGTTTTACTTTACTTTTCTTCTTTGCCATTGGCCCAAGCAAACCCTTATCTTATAAGTAGTGTTTTTTAATACAAGTCAGTACTTACATACTTAAATCCAATTTTAATACTGTCACCATGCCGTCAATTTGAAAAGGATGTTACCATCACCAAGGTACATCTTATTGCACAACTTTTTTTTTAACATTTTCCTATGCCACAACATTGTGTCATTCAAGATCCAAATCTAGCTTCAATCGAAACTTTTCGAAAAGTGTGATAACATCAACTTACGTGATTCAAATTCTTAAGCCATTTAGCATAATTAACTATCGAAACCAACTATGACCACAACTAATACTAACCTAATACCATTTAGGTATACGCGGGTTAACCAAGGTATTCGTTTTCTTGCCATTTACTGAAAAATGTATCTAAAAATGTTTAAACGTGAAACATCATGTGAGTTCATCAGGATTTCTGACTTTTAGATAAGAGAGCAAGGTGCAATGAAACCTTATAACCGTTATAAACGCCGTCACGTGAGCTTATAACATATAAAACTTATATAACATAAACATTATAAATTATTCTACATATAACACACCACCAAAATATCCCATTCATTTAACAGTTTAGTCGTGTCATAAGTGCCATTCTAACACCTATAACATCTTATACATTCACTAGAACGTGCCTTCTGACCTTGATAAAAAAATGCATAATATATGTATGTTCTTAAAATGTATAAATACAAATGAGATGTATTCCTAGAGGGGGTATCGAGCAAAATCAATTCGACAGCTTGGTAGAATTGGTTCGTTCTGTCACTATCGTGCCTTCGGCTGACAGATGGAATTGGAATCTGGAGAGTACGGGTATATTTTCGGTGGCCTCTGCTCGTAGACGTATCGATGAGATATGACTTCCGAATATTGGAGAAGAAACTAGATGGGTAAAGTGTGTCCCGATAAAAAATCAGTTCTTGACTGGAAAATCAAGACCGAGCTTTACCTACCCGAGTTAACATTTCTCGTAGAGGTATTGACATTCAGGATTTGTCGTGTCCCATTTGTGTAATGAATTGAATCGACGGACCATTTGTTTTCTAGGTGTGGATTGGTTCGGGACCATTGATAATAAGGTTTTGAGGGGGGGTGTGGTGGGCTGGGGGGGGGAGATGGTGGAATTTGGTCACGAAACTTGAACTCAGATGCAGAATGGAAGTCTTGGCTTGTTTCAATTCTTTTTCTGGTATGGATTCCAACTCAATAAATGATGTCTCTCTCCCCTTCCCCCCCCCCCCCCCCCCCCCCCTCCCCCTCAATGGAGTTTGGTATTCCATTTGGTGGTACGTTTGGATCTATCGAAACAAGCTCCTATTTGACGAGAGAAAACCTTCGAAGTCGATGCTTATTGATAATGTCATTGCTAGTTCTTTTTATTGGTGTAAGTATATAAGTGCCATTCTAACACCTATAACATCTTATACATTCACTAGAACGTGCCTTCTGACCTTGATAAAAAAAATGCATAATATATGTATGTTCTTAAAATGTATAAATACAAATGAGATGTATTTACGCAATGGCTATTAGAATAAGGTAACAACAATACTACATAATGTATTTTTGTTCTTAAAATGTATAGAATGCGAATGTGAGATTGTATTTACACAATGACTATTAGAATAAGGTAACAATACTACATGGGTCAAGCTTGTAAGACGATTTGATCCACTGTCGTTCGATCGTGTCGTTCCATGTTAATCGACCGTTGTTTCCGTGAGTTAGAACAAAATGAAGTAAAAGATACGTTACTGCGATTCAAATAATATGATAATATATCCAAGTGCTCCCTTGGATACCAACACTTTACGCTACTTGATAAAAAACACTAGTTAATGAAATGGAATATTAGAATATAAATAGCATTATTACTTGAAGAGAGCTCACATGTTGTTGATTCCCTTTAAACAAGGATCTAGTTGTAAAGCCTTACAAATATGCTTAACCTCACATGCCACCCTCATTGCCTTTTCCCTCCATTTTCATAACTTATAAACCAATTCAAAGAAGAAAAAAGAATGTGCATATATGTATACAAGTGTCTTGTATTTTGACATGCCATCATGGGCAAAAACATGTTTACATTTCACTCATCATGACACTAGATAAAGTTTGGTCATTTTAATGATGAATGTTGTTAGATAGCTTACATATATAGTTACATGTACTTCCATGTATTGTGTATACATGCATGCCACTAGTCATTATGTGAATACCAAGTTAAATCCAACTCCACAACTATATATGATCCTTAGGTTACGCCTAAAACCGCATTCGTCATTGTTATCTCATCGACATATTAGCTTTCATTATCTACAACTAACTTCACCACAAAGTTAGCGTAATAAAACAACCAACTTCACCATCAAAGCATACTACACTTAAACACAAATATCTCCTACCAAAATACACACACAACCACAAAACAAACACGACTCACTCTTGGAGACGACAGAGTCTTGCATTTTTGTTCTCTAAGACGCGTGCTTTGAGGGTCTACGTAACAATCAAGACGCGTCTTTGTTGCTTGAAGACTCAGCCTTGAAGCCTTATTACACCCGGTTTTAAGTTTGCGATAATGAATAATGTGGCGTGGCACAAGCTAAACTAGTTTCAACAACTATGATCCTTGAGTTTGTGACATTCAATTGACTAAATTAGTAGCATGTAGCATAACTTACACAAAATGGACTTGCATATAGGTTGAATCCTTGGTTTAAAATGTTATACTATAGTTTGTATATGAAAAAAATACAAGAGATACATCAACGTAGACGTGATTTATTTTTCAAATATTTCAAAGCAAAGTTGTTAAATAATTTAGTTTAACATTATTGAAGCACAAGTATTACCCATGAATAAATACTTGACAACAATATAATACATGAATCATTTGTAGATGGAATAACAACCAAACCAAAGTGGTTATAATCCAACAAACAATGCATAATAATGCACCTTAATTCGATCATTCAAACTCCATAATGCTAGAGATATATGACATGTTTTTTTTCTTCTTCAATTCATATTATTGTAATGCAATAATGTGAAGCCTATCTACATCCGTAACAACTAATTCAAACACCCAATAATCCATTTGCATGTGCCACTTTTGGTTTTATATATCATATATGTCAACGCAATGCTAACAAACCATTGTGAAGAGGCCAGCCTTGACAATTTTAATGTATTGTGAGATAAAGGTCAAAAAGATGAAGACTCATTAGGCCCTTTAAACATATGTATTTACACCTTCATATAGACAATGAGATAATCACATCTATTGTTCCATATATAGTAACCCTAATTTCCAACCTTTGTTAAAAACACATTGTTAACTAAAAGAGTAAATTGCGTTTTCGGTCCCTGTGGTTTGGTCAAATTGCAGGTTTGTTCTCAATCCTTTCGAAAATGCAACGATAGTCCTCATTTTGAAGTTTGATATGCATGTTTGGTCATTGACCAAAGTTACATGAGTAAAATGTCATTGATTATCTTCCTATTAAAATATAAAATGCCCATGACAAAGGGTATTTTAGTCATTTAACTTTAGTCATGAACCAAACATACATGCCACACTTCAAAATGAGGACTAATGTTGCACTTTCGAAAAGTTGAGAACAAACCTGCAATTCGACCAAACCACATGAACCAAAATTGCAATTTACTCTAACTAAAATTGGGACGAACAACACCTCCTTTGCCATAATGTGATCTGAGAGGAGCTTCGAAAGGCCA
>BQNB010190578.1:0-11769 GCA_026074375.1 Tanacetum coccineum | reverse complement strand
CTAACAGAACTAACTATTACTATCAGACTTAACTGTTATACTACCAGTATTAAGTCTGTTACAATCTATTTTCCCAACACCAAATACCATGATATCAGTATTTTGTCAAAGAATATCAAGTTAAAGAACAAGATCCAATATCACAAGCATGCAAATGGAACTTCAAAAAAGAATTCCCAAGAATACAAGGCTCCAAGACTCAAGACGTCACAAGAAGGATCCACAATTGAATAACCACCCCTTAGGGGGAGATTGTTAGCTGTTTTTTAGTAAAGTGATGGTCATTATCAATCCCGAGCCTTGTATAAGAAAATCATAGTTTACGGGAATTCGTTTAAGCTAATATTTTCTAGGATTTGGGCTAAAGCCCACTAGTTATCAAGCCCGGCCCATGGAAGCCCACCAAAGCCCATGGCCGGCTCTAACCATTGTATAAATACCCTTCACCACATAAGGTGAAGGGTGTTGCTTGTTGTTGCTTCTCATTTTTCTTTTCTAGTACAAGTAACCATCTTTATTTTTCTCTCTTTGTCTCTCGCTCTAGTTCTTTTTCTCTCTAAAAATCTTTTTCTTATTTTGTGTCTATGGTGATGAAATGATATCTCCAACAGAAATAAAGCAAGATTGGTTGCTCAAGGATACACACAAGAAGAAGGGATTGACTATGATGAAGTCTTTGCCCTTGTTGCAAGAATTAAAGCAATTAGGCTATTTTTAGCTTATGCTTCATTTAAAGATTTTGTGGTGTTGATCCCAATCCTTGATCGATTCCTTAGCTTGTCTAAGGTTAAATTACCTTGGATAAATCTAAAATAACTTGTTGTAGAAACTTTGTATGTATACTAAAGTGTATGCGGAATCTACACCTTAATATCTAGAAGTATTATGAATAAAACAGTAATCATGAATGAACAAAGATATAACCAAACGCTCCAATATTATTAGATCAATAATACGAGTACTCTTCACTAGTACTAGGGTTTACAACCTTGAAGCTTTTCTAAATCGACTTGACAACTATGAAAACTTGTTTTTCAACTAATGCCCTAGAGCCTCCTTTTATAGACTAAGGAGTCCTAGTCGGCTTACAATACATTCCTAAGATATCATAATCTTTTCTAAACATAAACGTAATCTCTTAAACAAATACATTATACATATCTTGTACAAAAATATCTCAATACTTATCTTCACAAGTATTCTTGTTCTCCAAACAATCTTTATCTCTTTAAACCGTCTTTATCCTCTTGACAGTAGTAAGTCTTCTAGCAGTTGTAATCCAACAACATAAACTTTTTGTACCAGCAACACTAATAAACATAAGCAGTAGTAACATTAGTACTAGCAGTACTAATATATACTCACAGTAGTAACATGTACTAGCAGTCTTAACATTACTACTAGCAGCACTAACTACTTAGCTTATATTTCAGTCTTCAACTCTGAGCAGTGTTAACTTCAACTAACAGCAGTAACTTTATACTATCAGTACTAAATTATACTAACAGTAGTAACTAGCAGTGGTAACTTTATACTACCAGTACTAACTACTTAGCATAATTTCCATTATGTACCTAAGCAGTAGTAACTCTAAGAATCCTTGAAGTCTTTTAAGTCTCAACAATCCTCCCTTAAACTTGATGTTCATCATATGAATCTTCAAGTTTCTTTAAAAGTCTTCATCACTATCAGGAAGATGCATTCAAACCTTTTATTAACCGTTTTGCTGCTTTACCATAAGCTTGAGTAGTTGGTAGCACATCTCATTCCAATAACCAGCTTGAAGTTTCTTGTTAAGCATATTTGTGATTGTTATTGGTGTGAGGGGATATCTCTTTTCAACTAACATAAAGATGTGCACATTTTCAAACCTTACAAAGTGCACTCCACATGAATCAAACAACTTCCAAATAGTCACTTTGTATCCTTGTAGATTTCTCCATACATCACTCTTTATGTCTGGTTCAAACATGACTTTTAAATCACCCCACAACACTCTTTCATGATCATCTTCAGGCCTTGTATCACCATGCTTTGTTTTGACTAATTTCCAAAGAGTCTGCAAATCTTCTCTGTCAATACCCTGAAGCATCCTAATCATTAAAGAATATCTCTTGGAACTTCCATCTGCTCTTATCAATTGATAATGTGCCATTATTCCTTCTTTAATAAGCTTGTATTCAACAATCATTGGTGGTTTGGTAGCAAGTGGTATAACATCAATTGCTATATCATCATCTTTGACTATCACCAAATGCTTTTTCAGCTCAGCTTCATCAACTACTTCAACTTCTTCATGCTCATCTGTCTCTTTATCATCCTCCATTCTTTATCTCTTTGAAGATTCTTGTTGTTGCTCTTTCCCTGCTCTTTTCTTACAAAGTATCTTCTTTCTGCTACCTTTAGCTTTCTCCTCACTACTTTCTGCTTTCTTTGACTTATCAGATTTCAGTTCATCCTCTGTTCCTTTAGAACTTTCTTCTGTTCCCTTTTTGCTTTTTACTACCTCAGAATCCATAGGAATAAAAGTATTTACTCTCCTCATTTCATTATCAAACAACTTGGATTCTTTATAGCTCTGCTCTTCAAACTGATTATGTTTGTATCCACCCATGTTTTTGAGATAGGTAGACATTAGATTCCTCTTTTGAGCTTTAGTTGGTGGCTTTCTTCTTTTCTCTTCAGCTCTAAGCATTGCAAAGTGTTTCTTTCTTTTGTTCATAAGCTCTACAAACAGTCTTGATCTTTCTTTAATGGTTATCTCTCCTTGTTCTTCTGTTTGTAGCCTCTGAGCTAACTCAAAATCTGCCTCCATCATAGCTTGTGTATTATCCCATGACTCAATCAAAGCTATGTTGGCTTCTTCTTCCTTTTTCCTTGCAAGCCTTTCTTCTTCTATAAGTTCAGCCTCCAACTGAGCTTGAAGATTTCTTGCCAAATCTTCATCAAGAGCAACTTGATCTTTCCTTTTCAGAGGTACTTCAGGCTCAATCATGATTGCTTTGCCTTTGTCTTTAATCTTTGAAGGTTGTGATTCTTGTGGAGTTCTGAATTCACTTGGCTCCTGAACTACAACCCCTCTAGCCTTGGGTCTTGTAGTTGTTGTTGTTGTAGCAGCAGTAGTAACAACTTTAGGTTTAGCTGCTTTGATTTGAATAAGTGTCTGAGCCAAAGTTATTTCTTCAATAGTTGTAGGAGCAGCACTATCTTCAACACTAGTATTTACCTCTCTTTCCTTTGCACTCTGCTCTTGTTTCTCACCAACTAGCATATCCACAACTACCTCATCACCATGAAGTTCATTTGTATCAAACATTTCTGCATCATCTGACCTCCCCTGGGTATCATCAACTAAAGAAACATCAGCATCCTTATCAATGTCTTCAATGCTCCTCCCCTGTTTGGATGCATCTTCATGATCACCCAAACTATCTTTATCCTCAGAGGATTCAACTCTTCTAGACATACCAACTTTCCTTAGTCTTTTTAATCATGTAGTTCTTGATTTCTTTTTCCTTTCCAACTTCTGGACCCTCTTCTTTAGACCAACAATCTCCTTTGCTTGAGCATCCTTTGCCTTCTCTAAATCAAGAACCTGTTTTTGTAAGTTGGTACACAAAATCATCAATTCTGTTAGTTGCATTCTATCCTCACCACTGAGAAGTGGATCATTGGAAGGTATAGGAACACTGTCATCTTGTTGTGTCTCCTCTTGAGTAACTACAGTGTCCTTCCTTTGTTTCCTCCTGGACTGTTTCTTTTGAGATCTATAGGATGATGGTTGAGTAGTAACGGGTGTCTAGTGATGATCAGTAGGAATGCCTGAATCTACACCCTCTTCTTGATTAGGTTGAACCATCATTGTTGCAAACAAAGGTGTTATTCTCCTAGAAAAATCCTTTCCTTCTCTTTTCATATTGGCAAAGATTTTCTTTGTGTGTGAAGGGTTAACATAAATCTTCTTGTGATGTGACATATCACCAAGTTGTTGATTAATGAAAACTTGTAGATATCGTTGATACATCAAAAATTTAACCCCTCCATCTAAGTGTTTTACCATAGCATCAAAATGTACTTAGATAGATTAAATTTTTGGTTTGTAGCCAAGCATATGATTACAGAGGCCATTGTGCTACTGAATTCATTCCATGCAGTGGTTTTGGCACTAAGGCATTGTGTAATGGTATGAGGAACACTGTCATCTTGTTGTGTCTCCTCTTGAGTAACTGTAGTGTCCTTCCTTTGTTTCCTCTTGGATTGTTTCTTCTGAGATTTAGAGGATGATGGTTGAGTAGTAATGGGTGTCTGGTGATGATCAGTAGGAATGCCTGAATCTACACCCTCTTCTTGATTAGGTTGAACCATCATTGTTGCAAACAAATGTGTTACTCTCCCAGAAAAATCATTTCCTTCTCTTTTCATATTGGCAAAGATTTTCTTTGTGTGTGAAGGGTTTGCATAGATTTCTTGTGATGGACATATCACAAGCTGTTGATTAATGAAAACTTGTAGAAATCATAGATACATCAG
This sequence comes from Tanacetum coccineum, assembly GCA_026074375.1. Classification (NCBI taxonomy): domain Eukaryota; kingdom Viridiplantae; phylum Streptophyta; class Magnoliopsida; order Asterales; family Asteraceae; genus Tanacetum; species Tanacetum coccineum. The sequence goes on along the minus strand of BQNB010190578.1, from coordinate 7,239 downwards.
AAATTTAACCCCTCCATCTAAGTGTTTTACCATAACATCAAAAATGTACTTAGACAGATTAAAATTTTGGATTGTAGCCAAGCATATGATTAAAGAGGCCATTGTACTACTGAATTCGTTCCATGCAGTGGATTTGGCAGTAAGGCATTGTGTAATAGTATGAATTAAAAACTTTAAAAACTTCCATTGTGGAGAAAAGAAAGCTTTATAAAATGTAAGCCTTTAAGAAGGTTTTTCATACCCCATCCATGCCAGTTCTTCAAATATAGTAGTAGTCGGTAAACAATCAATACCACCCGCATCTGCTAAGTGAAGATCACTTCTAATGCTTGACTCCGTGATGATCACCCTCTTTCTATCAACTAGGGCTTGTAACTGATGTTCACCATTGACAGTGTTTGCCTTTGCCGCTGCCCAAAACTGTTCAATGCAAGATGTGTAGATGGTAGGATTGATAGTCAATGCTGTTTAGCATTCAGAAAATCAATAATCTCATGAAACCCATCACTTTCAGCGGGTTTTTCTAAGACTACGACCATATTGTGAGTATCAATAAAAGTTAGGGTTGACATTGTGTTGTGTTTTGATGATCAAAGATGAAATTGAGTTAGGGTTGATGGTTAGAGAGTATTTTAATGATTGAAATTGAATAAAGAATCGAATGAAACCCTGAATCGAAGTATTTATAAAAGCACCCTCAGCAGCAGGAACTTAAACTGGCAGCACTAAATAATGCCTAACAGCATTAACTTAAACTGACAGCAGTAACTCAACAGCATTAACATAAGCTTAGTAGCACTAAGATATACCAGCAGTAGAAATTTTATGCTTAGCAGCAGTAAGTTATATTACCAGTATTATCCTGAGGCTTAACAGCAGTAAGTTTGAGCTACCAGCATTAATCTTCAATTTCATTCCAAAAAGGACTTCAATCATCAATTAGTTCTTCTCACAAGCTCTCTTTCTGTTTTTATCCTCACAATATCTCTCAATTCTTTTTGCTCACAAAATCACTCTTTTCTGTTTTTATTCACACAACTCTCTTTCTGTTTGTATGCTCACTTAATCTCTCATTTCTTTTGGCTCACCAAATCACTCATTTATATTTTTATTTGACAGTTGTGTATAAAGTTCCATCAATTCCAATAGTTTCATACTGTCCTCCCCACTTCCAAGTGTGTAACCTCTTGAGAGAGGTGGATCATTGGACTGTTTAGATGTAGTCTCAAACCTAGTTTGAGCATCCACATCCTCCAATATGGTATCTTTGCACCTGGGACCACTACCTGAACCAATTCCCTAAGGACTTGATCCATTAAGTGTTGCCATGGATTGGGTCTTATTTGATGTTACCACTGTCCTGCTCTGCTTCTAAGCTAGAAGCAGTAGTGGCAGCCCTTTCCATTCTGTCACCCAACTCCTTATGGACAGCCTCATCACCAACCTTTACAGGGGGACCACTAGACTGATGTATCTTGGTGTCCCGACCTCTTTTGACATGCCTAGATGTTTTTTTGATTCTTTTTAACATACTTTTGATATAACATATCCTTCCATCCATGCTTTGACTGTATATTGACATAAGTAGCCTCCCCTCAAACAATGCTTCAAGGGATAAGAATTTGCTCAACAGTTGTAACTTTGGCTCTCATGTCATCCCAACAGTACTAACTTTTGCCTGGCAGTAGTAATTTTCTGCCTAGCAGTATTAAGAGATATCTAACAGTATTAACTCAGTCTTCAATAATTATACAACAACATGCCTCTATTCATCACAAGCACACTAGAAAAGACTAGATAGACATGTGAGAATTCATGAGGATCCATATTTATGCATAACCCATGAATAAAAGTTAAAAACTGTTCTCCAAAACATTAACTTTCCTTTAGCATTACTTCAGAGGTGAAGCATTCAACATCAGGTATTCAATATGCTTAACCTGCAGGTGTTAGTCCATAGCTAAAAATACACAATCCAAAGTTATTTTCTTCTTGACAAGCATTAACTAATGACTAACAATTTTAACGACAGCAGTTTTTAAGTATAACTAGCAAGTACTAATTGATAAGACTAACAATACTAACCTTTACAGAACTTTTACACAGACATAAAGAGATGTAAGACACTAAGGATTAAACCCCCAGCATTCCAATACTTGAGAACCAAGTACTGAAACCCTTCCAGCATCAAAACCTTTTGTAAGAAGATCTATAACATTATGATCAGTATGAATTTTAACCATTTGTATTAACTTTTTAGCATTGCAATCTCTTATAAAATGATGCCTAATCTCTATATGTTTTGTTTTAGAATGTTGAACAGGATTTTCAATAATGAAAATAGTACTGTTATTGTCAATATTAATGACAGTATGCATGAAATTATACCCATAGTCTAGCAATTGGTTTTGAATCCAGAGTAATTGTCTACAGCAACTAGCAGCAGCCACATATTCAGCTTCAGTTGTGGAGGTGGCAACCACAGTTTGCTTCTTGCATTGCCAAGATATCAACCTGTTTCCTAAAAACTGACAACCTCTAGTTGTTGACTTCCTATCTTGAGTTGCTTCAGCATAGTCACTATCAGTATAAGCAACTAGTTCAAATGGAGAATCCCTAGAATACCAAAGGCCTAAGGTTGGTTTGCCTTTCAAATATCTAAAAATTCTATTGAAAGAAAAAAAATGAAAAAAAAATAATTGATGAAAAAATAATAACTAAAACAGAAAAATGATAGGAAAGAAAATATTGAGAAGAAAAATTGAAAGGGAGCCATGCTAAGAGATGTGATTCCTTTGGGGTAACTTGAATGAAGACTAACACATTGCACGATCCTGCAAACATAGTATCGTTGCCTAGATGCTGTGAGATACTCAAAAGACCCAATCATAGATCTATAGAGATGTACATCAATCATGCATCAGCATCTTCCATCCTTTGACATAAGGCGTTTTTCCAAATCAACTGGAGTTGAAGCAGACTTCACATCAGTGTAGTTGAATTTCTTTAAAATCTCAGCTATATATTTATCATGACTGATAAATATTCCATCTTCCTTCTGCTGTACTTTAATCCTAGATGGAAGATGATACTGCAGTGGCTCAAAGACGGTTAGAGGACAAGCAACCTAAAGAAAAGACAAACACGGAATGCTTGGTAAAGGAGCAGAAAAAGGAATATCAGACTGGGTGAAAGATCAAGACGGGTAATTTTCTTGATTCTTGTAATCAGAGGTCTACACAGCAATGTACGAAGAGTGGGGTCGCCAAACATTTGGGTGCTGCAGGGTTATAGCAGCAGAATGGGTTGGTTAAGGAGATGAACGTGACACTCTTGGCTAAGGTATGTTTTTTTCTGATTCAGTCTGGTCTGTCCAAGGTTCTTTGGGCAGAGGATACAACCATGTCTACATATCTAGTGAACAAGGTCACCATCATCAGCGACTGGATTTAAGACGGCTATAGATATGTTAGGGTTTTTTGGTTGGCTTGCTAGTATTAAGCAAAGGATGCTTGAACCGATTAAGGTCAAGTGCGTATTCCTGGGATACCGTAAAAGGTATAGTGGGTAATAAAGCTTTGGAGGTTAGATGACGTTACTTTAAAGGTAGTGCTTTACAGGAATATGGGTTTCAATGAAAGTGGGGAATACAAGAAACTTTCATTGGTTCTGGTGTAGGTACAGGTTCAGTGCAGGTGTTGCAAGGAGTTGAGTTTGAGGTGGAACCGTAGTAGGATCATACATTTGAGTTGGAATCTCATGGGAATGTCGGTCATGTAGCTGGTTCACATTAAGTACAAACTCAAGATTTGATATACTATCATTTAACACGTGATAAGGAGCAACACTCAGCACATAAACTACTCAAGTATAGAGAAGACAGTAATGAGGCTGCTTTTGCAGTTGCTGTAGTGGATAAGATTTATGCACATGAGTCATTGACTTTCAATAATACAGTTGCTTGTGAGGTGATTTCCAAGTGGAAGGATGGATTGAAAGATGATATGGATGCTCGGTCAGATGTGTATGTGCTCAGCAACGGTTGCAAGGAATGCAGTGACGACAGCGATGGCTATTACTGGACTTGGGAGCAATAACACCCAGGTATGTTCATACATTTATTTCTCTATATAGATGATATGGTTTTTCTTACGAATGCAAGGCTGAGATCTGGGCTACCAAGGATTTGCTGGATAAAGCAAAGGGAAATGTACTTAGTATGAAGATCGTCAGGGATCAGAGTGGTAATACTATGAGGGTGTCACAGTCCAGGTTTTACAACGGAAAGTTGGAACATGAGACTTTGTTGGAGGGGACACTCCATACAGGTCGTTATACGGGTAAATCTAACAGGATTGTGATGTGGAAAAGAATGGTAAGTGGTCATGTATATATGCAGTTGGAAGCCAGGAGTATCGGGTGGTCTGCACGAGACTTGACATAGCATCTACAGATGTGGGTATGTTGGATAAGTTTGATCATGGATTACAGACAGACATACAAGTTTTTGTGGATTTTGACTACGTCATGGGAAGATCGATCACTGTCATGGGTAGATTAATCACATGGTACGGGTTGATGATACAAGGATGTGTAGGAAGCTGAGAAGCTATGATGCTATACATGATGGCTTTATCAACAATTGAAGTGACATACATGACACTTACGAAGGCTGCAAAGGAGGCTATTTGGCTAAAAGGGACTCGCAATAGAGTCAGGATTTAAGCTAAAGATGGTAGCGGGTATTGCTACAGGTGCCTTGTCAAAGGCTATCCCTAGTCCGTGGTTCCAACATTGGTTGAAGTTGTTGCGTATCGGAGAAGGCTAATATGATACTAAGGTGGAAATTGTTATATGTTAGTATTCATATTAGTTAATAGTAATAAAATGGCGTTTTGTGAAACTTTAGCCCAAGTTTAGATGCCCAAATAGGGATTCCATATGCCGGTTCATGCTACCTCTATATATATACCAAGGGTAGTGGCATGTCCATAGTTACTTCTTTTATCTAATCTCCTTCATAGCAGCTAGGTCTCAACTTGGTTTAGAGTTAGTTTACTTCCCCCTCCTCTCTAGAATAAAGAGGTGAGGGGAGAGGGGTCGTTGTACATCATTCTTTTCTTGCTTAATCAATAAACGTTTGGTTAAGGATATTTTCTTGTGCGGTCTTACTTTTCTGTCAACGTATACATATCGTGCTTGCTTGTTCGTCTTCGGATTATCGTGTTATCCGCGCTAGATTTCCGGATTGTTGGTCGTTATTCCAACAAGAATTTGATTAAACTCTGATACCAATTGTGGAAACCATACGATCGTTGAAAGATCAGTTTGATTAGAACTTTAATCAAGAAAACACTATACAAAGAACAATATAATGCACAACCGAATAAACATTAAGAACATTCTTTATTATTGCCTAACAAGGTTTCATCATTATCTTCTATGATACATGACTACAACAAGCCCCAATTCTACCTTAATCAAGTGGTAGAACGTGTTATCTAAAGTATAACAAGGAATCAAAGATCCTTGAGGCCAAAACACAAAAAACCTAGGTTTCTACATTAGAGAACTCACCCTAGACACACCACACACTTTAACCTGGTGTTTACATCTTTGACACATAGAAAAACTATATCAAGGGACCTCTAATATAGTAAGGTCATCAAGGATTTACAAGGAAAACAAAATTGTAATAAGAAACTAAATCTTTTAATTCATTTAATAAAACTTCATCTTATTATCTTCAAGAATCATATATTTTTTGGAATCTTTGTATCTTTTGTAGAAATATCCCTCCACCATCTTGTAAATTCCCATAATTGTTCAATTAAGACCCTCTTGTTTCCCTTTATCATGTTTTGTAAAGAGTTCATATTTTTTCAGACAAGTTTTAGAGCAAGTTTTTCTCAGTGATACCCAGAGTCTGAAACAGCCATTAGAGCTATTTTGGTCCTGAAACTGTTCTTCTGCTATGTCACTCCAGTCAAAACCAACACCATCTATAGCTATAACATTGCCCTTTGAAGATGTGTCTTCATATTCCTAGCTTTCCTTTGTTATGTCCCTTAATTTCTGATCACTACCCTCCCTTATTACTTGGTGCTCTACACTCCTGGCAAAGTGTCCCATCTTATGACAGTTGCACACTTTACCTTGGATTTTATCATACCCAGTAGTATCATTTAGCATAAAGAAAATTTTCTTTGCCTGTCCCTCTGAAGTACCTTTCTTTGCCCTCGATAATCTTAGCATGATGCACTATTAGGTTTGGTAGGTCTCCAAACCCAACATGCTGAGGCCTTTACAGTATTTGCCTGATTAACCCTAACAACATTAACAACTACAGAATTTGGCCTAGCAGTTTTAACTGTTTTTGTCCTAGCAGTATTAACTTCTTGTGGCCTAGCAGTATTAACTGCTTGTGCCTTGGCAGTATTAACTTTAGGACTAGCAGTGTTAGCATCATTAGTACTGCTAGTGCTTGGAGCAGTCATAAAGGCCATGTTTTGAGCACCACTACTTGCACCAACGAATTTCTTTACCTTTTGTTCAACAATTTTGAAGTTGTTGTACAAATCATCAATGCTCATTGTTTCAATTTCAAGCTTATTCATCCAGACAAATACATAAGTGTTCCACTCAGGGGGCAAGCTACTCAAAATTTTTGAATTTAAGTGTTATTGAGCAATGACCACACCCAAAATTGCAAGCCTACTGACAATCTTCTAAAGCCTGTTAAAGATAGAGTCAAGAGACTCTACACTTGATGCACTAAAATTTTCATATTGTTGCTTCAAAAGTGTCTTTTGAGTTTTCTTAGTAGCTTCATTACCTCCAAATCGTGTTGCAATGGCAACAAACATTGTTTTAACATCAGGGTACTGACTGAATGTAAGTTGATGTTCATTGGGAAGAGCCATGAGTAGAAAGCTTCTAGCCTTCACATCATTCTTTTTGTTAGTCTTTTCTTCAGCAGTTACATGTACTGACATCTTTGTAATTGAAGTACCATTCTCTTGTGCTGTTTGTGGTACACATACCCATGAGTTACCATTCTCTATGACCTCCTATAGAGCATAGTCTTGTACCTAGAAGTATTGCTTGATTCTTATCACCCACATCTCATACTCACGAAGTTTGAGTATGGGTAGCTTTGCAGTAGCACTACTCTGTGCAAATTCAAATTTCATGACTTCTAGATTAAAGTTTCTCAAAGCAAAAGCTCTTATACCACTT
>BQNB010190577.1:0-11769 GCA_026074375.1 Tanacetum coccineum | reverse complement strand
TTACGTTTTCATTTGTTTTTTTACGTTTTCGTCCGTTTTTTTACGTTTTCGTCAGTTATTTTAAGTTTTCGCTTTTTAAAAATTTTTCGTCTGTTTTTTATGTTTTCGTCTGTTTTTTTAAGTATTCGTCTATTTTTTTACTATTTCGCCAGTTTTTTTACGTTTTCATCCGTTTTTTACGTTCCTGTCAGTTATTTTATGTTTTTGTCTGTTTTTTAAGTTTTCGTTAGTTTTTTTACGTTTTCGTTAGTTTTTTTACTTTTTCGTCAGTTCTTTTATGTTTAGTCTGTTTTTTACGTTTTCGTCAGTTTTTTTACGTTTTCATCAGTTTTTACGTGTTCGTCTGATTTTTTATGTTTTCGTCTGTTTTTTTAAGTTTTCGTCTATTTTCTACGTTTTCACCTGCTTTCTTACGTTTTCGTCTGTTTCTTACGTTTTCGTCAGTTTTTTTACGTTTTCGTTAGTTTTTTATGTGTTCGTCTGATTTTTATACATAAATATGTAAACTTTACTGCATCACATTGTAAATTTTACTGCATGACAATGTACAATTTACTGCATTAAATTGTATATTTCACTTCATCAGTGTAAATTTTACTGCATTAAATTGTATATTTTTTTGAATCACATTATAAATTTAACTGCATTAAATTATATATTTTACTACATACTGCATTAAAATTGTATATTTGACTGCATCATAGTGCAAATTATACTGCATTAAATTGTATATTTTATTGCATCACGGTGTAAATTTTACTACATTAATATGTATATTTTACCGCATCAGATTGTAAATTTTACTACATCACAGTGCATCAATGTGTAAATTTTACTGCATTAATTGTATATTTTAATGCATCACAGTGTAAATTTTACTGCATTAAATTGTCTATTTTACTAGCATCACATTAAAAATTTTACTGCATTAAATTGTATATATTTTACTGCATCACATTGTAAATTCTAATGCATTAAATTATATATATTACTGCATCATAGTGTAAAATTTACTACACTAAATTGTATATTTTAATGCATCACACTATAAATTTTATTGTATTAAATTGTATATTTTACTAGCATCACAATGTAAATTTTACTGCATTAAATTGTAAATTTTTCTGCATCACATTATAAATTTTACTACAATAAATTGTATATTTTACTACATCACTTTGTAAATTTTACTGCATTAAATTTGTATATTTTACTGGATCTAAGTGCAAATTTTAATGCATTAAATTATACTGTATTAAATTGTATATTTTATTACGTCACAGTGTAAATTTTACTACATTAATATGTAAACTTTACTGCATCAGATTCTAAATTTCACTACATCACAGTGAAAATTTTACTGCATTAAATTATATATTTTAATGCATGATAGTGTAAATTTTACTGCATTAAATTGTATACTTTTCTGCATCACATTGTAAATTTAACTACATTAAATTATATATTTTACTACATACTGCATTAAAATTGTATATTTTACTGCATCATAGTGTAAATTTTACTGCATTAAATTATACTTTATTAAATTGTATATTTTATTGCATCACGGTGTAAATTTTACTACATCACAGTGTAAATTTTACTGCATTAATTGTATATATTTTAATGCATCACAGTGTAAATTTTACTGCATTAAATTGTGTATTTTTACTAGCATCACATTGTAAATTTTACTACATTAAATTGTATATTTCATTGCATCACATTGTAAATTCTAATGCATTAAATTATATATTTTACTGCATCAGAGTGTAAATTTTACTGCATTAAATTGTATATTTTAATGCATCACAATGTAAATTTAACTGCATTAAATTGCATATTTTACTAGCATCACAATGTAAATTTTACTACTTAAAATTGTATATTTTACTGCATCAATTATAAATTTTACTGCATTAAATTGTATATTTTACTGCATCATAGTGTAAAAATTATTGTATTAAGTTGTATATTTTACTTCATCAGTGTAAATTTTACTGCATTAAATTGTATATTTTTCTACATCACATTATAATTTTACTATAACAAATTGTATATTTTACTGCATCTTAGTGCAAATTTTACTACATTAAATTATACTGCATTAAATTGTATATTTTATTGCATCACAGTGTAAATTTTACTACATTAATATGTAAAATTACTGCATCAGATTGTAAATTTTATTACATCACAGTGAAAATTTTACTGCATTAAATTATATATTTTAATGCATGACAGTGTAAATTTTACTGCATTAAATTGTATACATTTCTGCATCACATTGTAAATTTAACTACATTAAGTTGTATATTTTACTACATACTGGGTTAAAATTGTATATTTTACTGCATCATAATGCAAATTTTACTGCATTAAATTATATATTTTATTGTATCACAGTGTAAATTTAAGTACATTAATATGTATATTTTACTGTATCAGATTGTAAATTTTACTACATCACAGTGTAAATTTTACTGCATTAATTGTATATTTTAATGCATCACTATGTAAATTTTACTGCATTAAATTGTGTATTTTACTAGCATCACATTGAAAATTTTAATGCATTAAATTGTATACTTTTACTGCATCACAGTGTAAATTTTACTTCATTAAATTGTATATTTTAATGCATCACAGTGTAAATTTTACTGCATTAATTTGTATATTTTACTAGCATCACATTGTAAATTTTACTGCATTGAATTGTATATTTTACTGCATCAGTTGTAAATTTTACTGCATTAAATTGTATATTTTACTGCATCACAGTGTACAATTTACTGCATTAAATTGTATTTTCACTTCATCAGTGTAAATTTTACTGCATTAAATTGTATATTTTTCTGCACCACATTGTAAATTTAACTTCATTAATTTGTATATTTTACTACATACAGCATTAAAATTGTATATTTTATTACATCATAGTGCAAATTTTACTGCATTGAATTATATATTTTATTTCATCACAGTGTAAATTTTACTATATTAATATGTATATTTTACTGTATCATCTTGTAAATTTTACTACATCACAGTGTAAATTTTACTGCATTAATTGTATATTTTAATGCATCACAGTGTAAATTTTACTGCATTAAATTGTTTATTTTACTAACATCACATTGTAAATTTTATTGCATCAAATTGTATATTTTACTGCATCACATTGTAATTTTTAATGCATTAAATTATATATTTTACTGCATCACATTGTATATTTTACTGCATCACAATGTATAATTTACTACATTAAATTGTATATTTCTCTTCATTAGTTTAAATTTTACTGCATTAAATTGTATATTTTTCAGCATCACATTGTAAATTTAACTACATTAAATTGTATATTTTACTACAATTTAAAACAAATTAAACCTGTATCGAAACTGTACATGTTGGGTGGGAGGTAATACTTTTTAGTTATTACTCGAAGTTCATGAAAAAGATGGTAACAAAGATTATTATAATATTTTGGTTGTAGAAAGTAAATGGCAACGTAGTCTTGGCGGACTGAGAGTCAAACAAGCTAATATTTTCTAGAAAGCCGAAAGAGTAGGATGACGCAGTTACGAGAAAGAATAACCTTATGGTAAGATTTATATTACCTATTTTAATTGTGATGCAATAGATTTTAACATTGTGATGTGGACAATTTACATCATTGTGATGCAGTCGATTTTTACACTGTGATGCAGTAAAATAATAACATTTTGATCCAATAGATTTATACATTATGATGCAGAATATTTTATACATTGTGATGCAGTGAATTTACATAATTGTGATGCAGTAAATTTTCATAATTGTGATGCAATAGATTTTAACATTGTGATGTAGAAAATTTACACCATTGTGATGCAGTCGATTTTTACAGTGTGATGTAGTAAAATTATAACATTTTGATCGAGTAGATGATGCAGTATATTTTATACATTGTGATGCAGTGAATTTTCATAATTTTGATGTAATAGATTTTAACATTTTGATGTAGAAAATTTACACCACTGTGATGCAGTCCATTTTTACACTGTGATGTAGTAAAATTATAACATTTTGATCCAGTAGATTTCTACATTGTGAGGCAGTATATTTTATACATTGTGATGCAGTGAATTTACATAATTGTAATGCAATATATTTTATACATTGTGATGCAATATATTTTCATAATTGTGATGCAATAGATTTTAACATTTTGATGTAAAAAATGTTCATAATTGTACATTATGATGCAGTGAATTTACATAATTATTATACAGTGAATTTTCATAATTGTGATGCAATAGATTTTAACATTGTGATGTAGAAAATTTACATCATTGTGATGCTGTCGATTTTTATAATGTGATGTAGTAAAATTATAACATTTTGATCCAGTAGATTTACATAATTGTGATGCAGTATATTTTATACATTGTGATGCAGTGAATTTTCATAATTGTGATGTAATAGATTTTAACATTTTGATGTAGAAAATTTACACCATTGTGATGCAGTCCATTTTTACACTGTGATGTAGTAAAATCATATCATTTTGATCCAGTAGATTTATACATTGTGATGTAGTATATTTTATACATTGTGATGCAGTAAATTTACATAAATGTGATGCAATATATTTTATACATTGTGATGCAATATATTTTCATAATTGTGATGCAATAGATTTTAACATTTTGATGTAGAAAATTTACATAATTGTGATGTAGTGAATTTTCATAATTGTAATGCAATAGATTTTAACATTGTGATGTATAAAATTTACATCATTGTGATGCAGTCAATTTTTATAGTGTGATGTAGTAAAATTATAACATTTTGATCCAATAGATTTATATAATTGTGATGCAGTATATTTTATACACTATGATGCAATAAATTTTCATAATTGTGATGTAATATATTTTAACATTTTGATGTAGAAAATTTACACCATTGTGATGCAGTTCGGTTTTACACTATGATGTAGTAAAATTATAACATTTTGATCCAGTAGATTTATACATTGTGATGCAGTATATTCTATACATTGTGATGCAGTGAATTTACATAATTGTGATGCAATATATTTTATACATTGTGATGTAATATATTTTCATAATTGTAATGCAATATATTTTAACATTTTGATGTAGACAATTTACATCATTGTGATTCAGTCATTTTTACATTATGATGTATTAAAATTATAACATTTTTATCCAGTAGATTTACATAATTGTCTAGTGCATCGCTTTTGTTTAATTGTAGTGTATCACAGTGTTAATAGATCATGTTTGTGTTTTTTATATCAAGTGCATCACATTGCATGAATGTACTGCATTATAGTTTTATATCAAGTGCATTACAGCGTTAATAGATCATGTTTGTGTTTTTTTTTAGTTTGAATTTTGTAAGTCTGAGATGAAGGTTCAATATAGCCATAATTCCAGGATTTGTGAATTGGCATTGCCAGCATCGAAGAGACCAAACAACAAGATGTGCCTAATAGAGCTCGGTTAAGAGAATCTATATGCCAAAAATGAATATTCAATTTTTCCTCTTCTTTTACCAATAATAAACTGATCAATTGCAATGAAAGAAATGTATATCATACAGCTTTAATGTAAGATTATCTTAGTCACAATATCTTTTTAAAAACATCTGGTGCATTAAGGTTTAAATATTTGTTGCATCACAATTATTTTTCTGCTGCATCATAATTTTAATATCTAGTGCTTCAAGGTTTAAATATTTGGTGCATTTAAGTTTATTTTATAGTGCATCACAGTTTAAATATGTAGTATTAGTTTTTTATTTTTTAGTTTATGTCCGTGGTGGACCAGTCACCTAATAATTCTGTTTTAAGGGCATCACAATCTTAAATTGGCATACAATACAGTATAACTTTAATGCAATAGAAATAAAACTATAATGCATTAAAAAACTATAAATACATTACAAATATTTTTTATTGCATTATAGTTATATTCTAATGCATTACTGTTTATTTTCTAGTACATTACTCTGTGATGCAATTGAATTTAAACTGGCATATAATAGAGTGTAACAGTAATGCATTAAAAATAAATCTGTAATGCAGTATAAATTTAAACTGGCATCACTATGTAAATTTTACTGCATCACAGTGTAAAATTTACTTCATTAAATTGTATATTTTACTTCATCACACTTTAAATGTTACTGTATTAAATTGTATATTTTACTGCATCACAAAATATTTTACTTCATCACAGTTTAAATGTTACTGCATTAAATTGTATATTTTACTGCATCACATTGTAAATTTTACTACATTAAATTGTATATTTGACTGCATCACTAAGTAAATTTTACTGCATCACAATGAAATTTACTACATTAAATTATATATTTTACTTCATCATAGTGTAAATTTTACTGCATCAAAATGTATATTTTACTGCATCACATTGTAAATTTTATTACATTAAATTATATATTTTATTACATCACTAAGTAAATTTTACTTCATCACAATGTAAAATTTACTGCATTAAATTGTATATTTTACTTCATCACAGTGTAAAGTTTACTACATCAAATTGTATATTTTACTGCATCACATTGTAAAATTTACATTGTGATGAAGTAAAATATACAATTTTATGCAGTAAATTTTACACTGTGATGCAGTAAAGTTTAAATATTGATTTAGAAAAATATACAATTTAATGCATTATATTTACAATGTGATGCAGTTAAATATACAATTTAATGCAGTAAAATTTATAATTTGATGCAGTAGAACTTACATTGTGATGTAGTAAAATTTCCAATCTGCTGCAGTAAAGTATATAATTTAATGTAATAAAATTTATACTGTGATGCAATAAAATATACAATTTAATGTAGTGTAATTTAATGCACTAAAATTTGCACAATGATGCAGTAAAATATATAATTTTAATACTGTAAAATTTACAATTTGATATAATAAAATATACAATTTAATGTAGTAAAATTTATAATTTGATACATTAAAATTTACATTGTGAAGTAAAATTTATAATCTGATGTAAGTATACAATTTAATGTAGTAAAATTTACGTTGTGATGCTATAAAATATACAATTTAATGTAGTGTAATTTAATGTAGTAAAATTTGCATAGTGATGCAGTAAAATATATACAATTTAATGCAGTAAATTTTACACTCTGATGCAGTAAATCTACACAGTGATGCAGTAAAATACATATAATTAATGCAGTAAAATTTACGATGTGATGCAGTAAAATATAGAAGTTAATGCAGTAAAATTTACACTATGATGTAGTAAAATATATAATTTAAATGCAGTAAAATTTGCAATTTGATGCATTAAAATTTACATAGTGTTGCAGTAAAATATAGATGTTAATATACTTAAAAAAAGTTAATGCAGTAAAATATACAATTTAATATAGTAAAATTTACAATTTTATGCAGTAAAATTTACATACTTATGCAATAAAATATACATTAACTTTTAGTCTCACATATATTGGATTCAAATATTTTCAAAAAAAATTCCAAATTTTTTTTCCAAAAAAATTGTAAATTTTACTACATAAAATTGTATATTTTACTGCATCACTATGCAAATTTTATTGCATGTCAGTGTAAATTTAAATTTACTACATTAAATTGTATATTTAACTTCATCACAGTATAAATCTTACTGTATTAAATTGTATATTTTACTGCATCACTATGTAAATAATGTATTATTCACTAAATTATTAACTTTAATGCACTAAGAAAATAACAATTTATTTTGTCAGTTACTTCATTACAATGTATTTTGTTAGTCATTACACTTAAAAATGCTAGCATCATATTGTAAATTTTACTGCATTAAATTGTAAATAATTGTATTTTGTTAGTGCATTACAATATATTTTGTTACTACATTAAATTGTATATTTTACTGCATTAAATTGTAAAAATGCTAGCATCAGATTGTAAATTTTACTACATTAAACTTTACTATATTAAATTGTATATTTTACTGCATCACTATGTGAATAATGTATTATTCCCTAAGTTATTAACTGTGATGCACTAAGAAAATAACAATTTATTTTGTCAGTTACTGCATTACAATGTATTTTGTTAGTTCATTACACTTAAAATTTAATGCAGTAAAATTTACAATTTGATGGAGTAAAATATACAATTTAATGCAGTAAAATTTACAATTTGATGCAGTAAAATTTACATTATGATGTAGTAAAATTTACAATCTAATAATGTAAAGTATACAATTTAATGTAGTAAAATTTATGCTGTGATGCATTAAAATATACAATTTAATGCAGTAAAATTTGCACTATGATGCTATAAAATATATAATTTTAATACAGTAAAATTTATAAATTGATATAGTAAAATATACAATTTAATATAGTAAAATTTACAATGTGATGCATCAATATATACAATTTAATGCAGCAAAATATACAATTAAAAAAGTTACTGCATCACAAAGTCTTTTGTTAGTGCATTATAGTTAAAAAAGTTAGTACATCTCAGTTAAAAAAGTTATTGCACCACAATATATTTTGTTAGTGGATTATAGTTAAAAAAATTAGTATGTCTCAGTTAAAAAAGTTTACTGCATTACAATATATTTTGTTAGTGCATTACAATTAAAAAGGTTAGCACATCTGAGTTAGAAAGGTGAATGCATCACAATGTATTTTGTTAGTGCATTACAGTTAAAAAAGTTAGTACATCTCAATTAAAAACTTTACTGCATCACTATGCATTTTGTTAGTGCATTACAGTTAAAAAAGCTAGTAAATCTCAATTCAAACAATTAATGCATCACAAAGTATTTTTTAATGCATTACAATTAAAAAAGTTAGTACATCTTATTTAAAAAAGTTACGACATCACAAAGTATATTGTTAGTGCATTACTGTTAAAAAAGTTATATATCTCAGTTACAAAAGTTAATGCACCACAATGTTAGTGCTTTACAGTTAAAAAAATTAGTACATCTTAGTTAAAAAAGTTATTGCATCACAATGTATTTTTTAGTGCATTACAGTTAAAAAAGTTAGTATATCTCAGTTATAAAAGTTACTGCATCACAATGTATTTTTCAATGGATTACAATTCAAAAAAGTTAGCACATATCACTTAAAAAATAGATGTGCTAAAAGTTGGTACATCTCAATTAAAGTTCTATTTATGTGAGTGAATTATAGTTAGAAAGTCTATACATCTCAGTTAAAAAAAAGATATTGCATCATAATGTATTGGAATATAGTCAAAAGGTAGTACCTCTCAGTTAAAAACACCAATTGATATGATCATCTTGAACCATTTAATTGTAACTATAGCCCAGTGACATACCAATAAACACACGGATGACATAAAATTGTGAACCTCATTATTCCAACATCGATGAGATAAGCATAAAGCATTGTTGTCGTGTCTCGTTTAGCAAATTTTGAAAGCCGAACAGAGTCTGATCTTGCACTCTTAAAAATATAAAACACCCACCTGATGTTTTAGAATAAGACATAAACCATAAGGATTTAAATTTTCACGTCATGCACGTGGAATTGGAGAACTAGTTTCCCAAAACACACAATTTGCTCACATGAAAGATTATGTCCCATGTGAACAAAAATGAAATAAAAGCAACATGTAATAAACTAAAGTTAAATCCATGAAATTGCCAGTGACAGTCAAGGGGTTTTCATGAGATAGAAAAAATAACTCTACAGGTCTTAAACTGATACAAAAGATAGCATATTTGAAAACAAGTACATTTTTCGGTCCATTAATTTACATATACAGGGAAGAATTCTCTAAAAGCCACCAGACTAAAACAAAACAAGACGTTCAAAACTAGTAGAAGATTATTTTTGCTATGGGAGATGCCTGATGGAGTGTCAACAACTCCTTAGTAAACATCAACTGTTCATGGTCACGACTAGCCAACACTTGGTTTGAGTTGGGATCCATAGAGTTGGAAAAAACACTCATCTTCTCTAACATAGGGAAACAAGCCAATAACCTCTACAAGATCCAACCGACATATGCTTAAGCTGCCTGAGCTGCCCAAAACTGATGCAATCTACCTTTGTAGCATAATATGTGGGTAGTGGGATATCATTCTTGTCTGTAGTCTACAAAATTATATCATATGAGATTTTGAGATGATCAACGTACAATTCAACTTGATAATATACATTTAACTTACCGAGATCCAAAGGGTCTCCAAATTTGGGGAGGCAAAAATAAATTCAATAGCTAATGATGCCATGACATGGCTGCTAAAATCTATACCAAGTAAAGTAAGAGCCTTGAGATATGGGAAGGTTGTTGGGGCTCTCTTTTCAGAGGAAATTTACTTAAGAAAGGTTGTCAACTGTTTGTCATCCAAATCCCTTAAGCATAAAGATCATGGTAACATCTCAGTTATCAAGACTATATTTGAAGCATTTAAGGAGAAGAATCCAAAGCACAATATTGCGTTCTCTATTGACAAGTTAAATCCACCCAGTGACCCAAGCCGTGAATTTATTGATGAAGAAGTTTTATCTACAAGCCAAACATAGTCCTCCCGTGACTTGATACGTTCTAAGTATCTACAACGAGTTTATACACTAACACGAAGGAAGGACTTTTTACACCTGATGTGGTTTTAACCTGTGAAAAAAGAAGCTGAAGTCACTTTTGGGTTTCTTGTGGGTACATTTTCCTCTTTAAATAACTATATAAGAACGTCATCAGACTCTTCAACATATGGATATGACCTTATGGAGATTCAAAAACTTCTTCAAGTTTTGCACACTCCTAGTAATTGCTGCTAATGTTCCAGCAACTTTTTGGTAATTAGTGTTTATTTCAGTAAAAAACTGAGATTATTAAACCTAATTGCGTTAGACTGTACACCAACATGAATAAGAAGGATATCACATCTAGAACCTGATTAAAGAGATGTTACTCTGTATCTATGTAATTATTTTGCACATACTAACCATTGATCTATCATTCAGCCACCTCAAAACGTAAGATCAATATTTTTGTATAAATGTTCTGGTCTATAATGGAACTCTTCTCTTCAACAAGTTTGCTCATGAGAGCAACTAGCCTAATGTTGAGATGAAAAGATGAACCTATGTATAACTTTTCATAAAATTTCCAAACAAAGACCTTTATTGAAAATCACAGGCATAAGCAGTTTTTTTACGCGCTCTATGCTTAGGAAACTGACTATAAGCTTTGTCCAATCGGTCTAAGAGACCCTTTTGTAGTGCACGCTCATTAACTAGCTTGTTTTTGGGTAAGCATGGTTTCTGATCATTTGACCGACTAATTTACGTGGTTTACGTCATCGTCACATAGACTCAAACCGGGTAAGGCCGACATGGCCAGTTCATGGTTCTTTCGCACCAAACATGATTTAAAAAGCAACATTCTCATATTTTTGGTTATGATAGCCATAATTTTTTTACCGTGTAACCACTGCTGATTGAGGGCTTTTATATATATGTTTGCTAACTTGCTATCACACCATTTGAAATTAGAGGAGCACACCTTGATGCTCAATGTTGTTATTAACAATAAATGTGATGATAACAAGCATTGACTTAATATAATTCTTTAAGCACGGTGAGAAAAGTAGTTCTTACTTGGAGAATGAATTCACGTGCACCACTTTCTTTCTTGATCATAACAGAAAAACTCTGCCTCAAACCCCTCAACCAAAAAACAAAGAGAAACGAGGTTCAAGA
>BQNB010190576.1:0-11769 GCA_026074375.1 Tanacetum coccineum | reverse complement strand
AAGGAGACGACTTTACACGGTTTGAGTCTGAGTGGAGGTGGGCTCAAACTCAGTTGCCCAAAAAGGTCGGAAACCATTATTAAAAAAAAGGATCATAAACCTATAAAACATAACTAAACCACTATATTTCGAATCTAAAATGCAATAAAAAAAATATACCCATCACACAAACTATGAAAATACACAAAACCCATAAAACAAAACCATCAAGAATCAAGAAAAAGACTACCTTTTTGGTCCTTAGCTTTAATGGGTCACTGAAATTCAGCATTATTAACTCAAAACAGCAAGAAATTAATAATCTTTTGTAATAAAAAGTTATGGATGATTGAATAAGGGTTTGACAGTGAGGAGGGTTTGATGATGACCACAAAGTTTTTCTTCTTGTTGGTTGTTTAAATGAAGTTGATTTCATTTATACTTGTATGCTAAGATTTCGGGATTGATGTTGATTTGTAAGTGTTTCTATTTGGGCTTATTTTCAAGAAAAAATCCAAGCACTTTATGTGTGACTCACACGTAGTGGTGCAAAAAAATGGGTTAAAACCGGTTTTCGGTTTTTAGAAAACCGGTTTTAAAAAAATCGGTTTTTTCTAATAACCGGTTTCGGTTTTTTAGGTTTTTTCGAAATCGGTTTTTTTCGGTTATAAATTTTCGGAATCGGTTTTTTACCGGTTCGGTTTTTTTCGGTTATAAATGTTTGGAATCGGTTTTTATACCGGTTCGGTTTTTTTCGGAATTTAAAACTTCGAACATTTATTTAATAAACTTGTTAATTATCAAACATTTAATTAAACAATACACCGGAAACATACTAAACAAATACAATCATAACTTTTTATTTGCACCGGAAACATACTAAAAAAATACAACCATAACTTTTATTTAAACAATACAATTATACAACTAAAAATATATAAATACTAATACATTTCGAGCATCGACATGCCAACACCCAAAACAATTAGTTTACTCAGTATGTCCGAGCTTTGGCATTGCCATCACCCGTTAATAACTCAATCCATTAAACTTCCATAAAATTCTTCTACAACTACGTTTTCAAATATCTAAGTCTTCAAACTCACCTTCAATCTAATTCGTTATTCGAGGTGTTATCCCTAAATCAACTTCTTCTCTTTGCTATATTTCTTCCAACGTCCTTCTACTATCGACCATCCAACGATGTTTCATGTTGTACCCTATCTACTCCGTCCAAATAATCTTTCAAACATACACATACTTCCACGGATTCGGGGGTTAGTCTTGACCTTCTTTCCGATATAATTCTACCGCTAATAGAAAAGGCCGATTCGAAAGCTACCGTCGAAGCATGGACGTAATAATTTCACGAGCCATAGCGATAAAATTTGGGAAATATGATTTCCCTTTCTTTCCACCAAGCCAAAATGTCAAAGTTTGTAAACTCTCGGGCCTTAAAGTTATTAAAAAGTTTGTAGCCATATATTGTCCCAACTCCGCTTTGTTGGTGCCGATATTCGTTGACGCTTTTAGCGTCTTCAATAAACAATATAGAAGGTTTTATTAATTTCATTTGCATTCGGGAGGAACGATCTGCCCCCGCATTGGTCAACATTGTTATTTATTGACCATAATTTTGTTGCATAAATCCAATAATTTTATATAGGATATCGTTAAATTTAAAAATTTGGAGATTATATAGTTGGGGTCAGGGTTCGTTCGCGACTAACCCTATGATAAGTCTAAATTGTTCATTATTCTTGTTACTAAAAATTCTACGCCTCCAACATTATACATGGATTAAAAGTGCACGGAACAGTTAAAAACCAAAGGTAAAATTGAGCAAAAAAATTACAAATTTCCTTTTTATAACTTTAACCCATTCTCTAAACATTTGACTAGGTTGAGGTTTTATTAAATTCGTCTAATTTTTCCGTCATAGCATAAATTTTGATTTAAAACTAATGCTAGTTGGGTAATAAAACCCCGAAAATATAAGTTGTTGCCACATTAAAAACGAGATTTATCAATCCCACAATCCCACACCGCCCGCTTAATCTCTTGGTACGAAATATCACCTTCCAATTCATTTTTTTTAGCTCGCTAATCGTACGAAGTGTTTCATTAAAAGCGTTTAAAGTCTCACGTTGTCGTAATATATTTTCAAACATCATGCAAGTAGAATTCCACCTAGTATTATTATCATAGCAAGGTCCTAGGGGTTCTTCACCACATTGTTTACGAAAACGTCTATAGTTCATTTGTCGTTCGTTACTCGAACTATATATAGTTACTAAAAAACCGGTTAAACCCGGTTAAAACCGATTTTTTTTTAATTTGTAACGGCTAGTTGACTGTGGAGTGTTGACCGGTTTTTTTAACCGGTTAAAACCGGGTTTTTAAAAAAAAACACATATAACGGTTATAAAAAAAATTAAAAAAATAAAAAAACCGGTTAAACCCGGTTATTTTAAAAAACCGGGTAAACCCGGGTTTAAAACCGGTAAAAAACCGGTAGCTTATTAAACCCGAAAACCGGTCTAACCGGTTCGGTTATGTTTAACCGGTTCGGTTAAAAAAACCGGTTTTTTTAAAAACCGGTTCTGGTTTTTTGTACCGGTTTTTAAAAAAACCGGTTCCCATTTGCACCACTACTCACACGTTGAATAAAAAGGGTTTTCTAGTCGGGTTTTGTAATGATGTACGTTGTCAAAAAATATGACTACATTTCAAGGTTGAAAAATGGTTAGGCGCTGGTTAGGTGGTCGGGTACCGTCTAGCGATTAATCAGTTAGGCTAGGATTAATCAGAGATTAATCGGATTGAATTTTTTTTATATAAAATTATAGAATTTTAAAACTATATGCCCGATTTGGCCGGTTTTAGTCCGAATTGGCCGATTTATGCCTGATTTCGATTTCTATCCGTAACCGTGTTAGCCGTTTTTTTTTTCGATTTGACTGATTTATGCCCGATTTTATCCGATTAATCAATATATTGACCAATTTTTGACCAAACCAATTAATAAGGCCGATTAGTGAAAATCCGGGCGGTTAATCCCCGCCTAGCGCCTAGGGGCCGATTAATCTACTCCCAAGAAAAAAACCCTAATTACATCTATAGAACACATAAAATGGACCAACGAAAATTATGTCAGACAAAAATCTTCCGATATCGATTAGGAGGCGAAGACGTCAAAGACCAATGCATTTCAAGACCTCCAATCTCCGCACCAAGCAACATAAAAAACACCTTTCTAAAACTAGACTTGAGACGCTGGAGAAACGTAGAAAGGATAAGTAACAAGCCATTCATTTCAGAGGAAGGAACAAATCTTTCCACCTACTACCTGTAAATCCAAATCCCACCAACGGACAAATTTTACGAAGAAAACCCGAGCCAGTCACATCGAAAGAAAACATGTTGAACATCCTCTCATGAGCTGCATTACAAAGAGGACAAGATGGGAATCCAAACAAAACACCTTCTACGGCTTAAGATTTGACTCTAGTAGGTATCCTATCACGTACGAGCACGCCTAAGAAAAAAGAAACATTAACTTTAATGGGAATTGAATTATTACCCATCTCGTATTTGCCAACATCCGACGAAGGGAAGAAACAACGTCATCAATAAAGTTTCTGGTTGACTTTAACCTTGAACTCTCACTCTCTCGACAAATCACAAGTCCACCTATCTGTGGAAGACGAGAGAGGACAAATAGCCAGAGTTATTACTTGAAGAAAGGTCATCCCACTGCTGACCCCCCCCCGCTACAGTCCATCAACGCACGTCCGGACGAAGAAAAAGAAGCTTTGAGGTGAGAACGAAGAAGCTCTCATTTTATTAGCACACAATCTCCTTATCCAATTCGAGAGCCAAACAAACGGGGATAACTGAAATGAACACAAAGTAGGCGGCATAAGCTAAACATATATCATACCAATAAAGAGTACATGACCGTCCCCACATCCTGCTTTCTTACAATGCCCGAAGAAAAATCAAAACCAGAATCTTTCATAAGATTTTACTTCACGTAAATAGTAGCATCAAATCGAGTGGATTTTGAATTCGAATCGTCACATGAAGATCAAAATTTGGCCTCATAAATCGCTTAATAACTTTAACACCCATAAAGAGCCAGTCGCCAGAAATGAAGAGCCACTCCCACTTCAAACAAAAGAGCACGATTGTCAACGCGAAGAAAAATTGAGACACCTTAAAAGTCCTCCGTTCAGTTTGGACGCTAAGACATTGTCCCAGCTACCCACGAAATCTTTCTATACCGAAGAATCAACGCACCGTTTGAAGATCTTATACCGATAGATTCCATTGTCTTCAACACGCCTTTGCGAACCTTTTATGATGACATATAATAAATTGGAGAGGCGCCCCAAGAACTGGATTTTAGAAGGGTCATATCTGCCGCCATATGGAAAGGCGTTTTAACCTTCCATTTAGATTTCTAGGGACTTGGAGTTTGTTCACCAAAGCCAAACCATAGCGCACTTCCGAGACATACACTCCCTCTTCCAATCCGTCACACCAAGATTATCGAAAAGGAGTGTTCAAAACAGCCTCCGCACACCACGATCCTATTCGAAGCCTGCCTCACAAAACATTTTGAGGAAACCCCGACACCCAAGACTTGGCTTTTAGCAATGTTGATCTTAAGACACGACGCAAGATGGAAGCAATTAAGAACTTTAACAATATTATGTAAGTTCTGTTCGGACCACTCTCCAATTGAACATATGCATCGTCAGGATAAAAAGATGAGAAATATTTAAAAAAAACCGAGACATGCAATTGAAAACCATTTAAATCAGTCCCTTTTTTTTTTTTTATTCATCGACACACACGCTTTTGAGAAGAGTATATGTAACGACTTCCATATTAAGATGAATTAAAGATAATGGGGCATACGGCATCACTTGTATTCTAACCACAACAAATAGGGAAATCGGATGCGTCACTCTTGCGCTACCGATTAACCAATATGGAAGCCATGAGAGGTGAATGTAAAGTACCACGAGATCCACCTTCACCAATTCGGCCCTAAACACAAATCGCATGAAGAATATCCAATAAGATAAGATGTTCCCACTCGAACCGCTACATCATTACGTCTTTTATTAGCCTAAAGTTATCAAATCCTTTAAATAAAAAATAGCTTGCTTCTTTTGATCTCTTACACCAGTTTAACATTCATTTAAGATAAATTAGGAGATCTCTTTTTTTTCTCTTCGTCTTCAATTATTTTTTTCTTATTTTAGCCCCACCCAACAAAGGCTTTTTACCGATCGCGATTTGAGTCTCGGAGAACTAAATCGGATTTTTAAGAGCAGTAGCCAATACGATTAGCTTAGAACGTACGACTTTTCGTTTTGTATCACTTCTTTTACTACAAAGCATTCGTCAATCTAAACTGAATTAAGCGCCTGAAAATCATTGAATCGAAATTTAGTCGCATTCTTTAATCTTTATTTGTTGGAATTAATTAGGCGATGAAAGGAGTTATAACGCCCCCTTGCGAAGAAAGTTACCAGACTTAATAATAAAAATATGTCGATTTCGCACTACATCGCAAAAAGTTCCGCTCCGGACAAGAACTCCAATACTTTCTAAAAAATTCTATATCGTATATACTCATCGGGGCCAGGTAGACTTTATTCGTTCACAGTTCCAATGACTAGATCACCCTTCGAATTCATTCTTCCCTCGATACTAGGCTTCTCTTCTTATCCAGTATCTATCCATCTCTGATTTCCGAAGATAATATTTCCGATTATTGAAAAGTGAAAAGAGCAGATTACAGTTTGAGTACTGAATCATGACAGGTTGTCCTGTTGTAGTCGGACTTCTAAGTGATGTCTTAAATTGCCTCCTTCACCACTACTCGGATCAGTTGTCACCAAGTGACATCACAGCAAAAACGCACACGATTCGATCTCAACCTGAGACCTGTTTCTTATTTAGATAATTACAATGGAAAGATTTTTAGATTTCTCCATCTTCTTCGATTAGCCCGAGTTGATGTTAGTGAGTTTTTTTGAATCCAGGTCTCATTAACCTCCAAAATAGTTTCTTTAATATCTTTGCGAGCCGTCGCGTTTAGATCCATTGCCGATTTGAGAAGGATGTCCATCAGAAACTTGTCCTCTTTTTCCGAAGTCATTTATCAGAATAGAGGATCATAATTCTTCTTGTAGGATATTCTTTTTGCCTCGTTATGAAGATGAAACTTTTTTTTATCGCTTCTATAACACTATTTAACTTCACGCGAATAATGAACTTAGTAGGAGTTGCTATATTATTTCTTCTCTGAATTCCTAACCATAGCTATTGTGAATACATGAGTGCACGCGCGAAAAAAGACAACCATCGCATGCTTCCACCATCGAATCAAGAATTACTCCTCCATTCCTTAACCAAGAATTTATAGAAGACCGAAACGGATTATCATATGTGCGACCAGTTAAATCAGACTAAACTTCCCTCAATGAGAAGAATATTTTAGCGACGATGATCTCCCTTTTTTCGGACATGTGAACTGGTTCAAGACAATCAAAGCTGTATGTGTAGACGGATTTAAAGCGAGTTAATTACCTTCCGTGACAGAATGAATTATGCTGTTTCTAAGTTACTCATTTTGGATGGGTGTAGGTTGATGCGACAAAGTAATATCGATGTGTTTATGCTACCCAGTACTCAATCTTGAAATCCTCATCTATAGACCTGTGATGATGATGCAACAAAGTAGAAACCGATCAAAACAATACAGTGACCGCGCTAGAATCATGAAAGTTACGGAATCCAAGTCCTTATCTTCCTTAGTTTTTTTTACGAATCGTTCATTAAAGTAACCAATTTTATAATAGCTTCGCGCCTCGTATCTTCTCAGTACAAGATTAGATAAAAAATCCCTTATGAGTGCCCTTTTGCTCCCAGTGATGTTGTAGGAGCCGTAAACCTGCCATAGCTAAGAAAGTATCTTAACCCATTACGAGTTTTCAATTCTTTGGAGACCAGGTGCTCGTTAATTAGCTATTAAAATTATCGTGAGAATGAAAATTAGTTTTATTAGCGCCATCTTTCGTGTGAGATAGAATGCCTCCTCAAATACAAAGTAATACCTAACCAGAATTCCCTAATTGATGTCTACTGGCCTCCAACAAAATCTTATGTTTGTGTACTTTCACCATAGGGACATTTACGTCCATCTTGAGAACATATACAATCCATCTTTGTGCTTATTGCAACGCTAGTAAAAATTGATCCTTTATGTTTACAATTAACTCCTTTTTATACCCACCTCCTTTTTCGTTCTTGTGCTACAAGACCTTGAATATTTGAGAGAGATAAGTATATTCATGTTAAAAATCTATCTCATTTCTCCTGTGAGACAATAATGCGTTCCATATCTTTCAATACTACCACATGCCAAATTTTAATATCCCGCATTGGAATGTTTTCCTGTCCTCGTACCATGTCATCCAAAATGGTAAAGAATTAGAGCCACCGTTATGTAAATTCTTTATGTGAAAAGGTAGAAGAAACTGATTCTCGCTTTATTAGAGGAATCATGGACTCCTAGTGAATGCGTCCAATAACCTTAGACCATTACCACCTTCTTAGGCATTTTTTTCACCATGTCTTCTCATTTGTAGGACCTTATTCTATCACAAAATTCTTCATCCAACAGTAGCGTGCCGTCACAGTATAGTTTTTAGGGTGTAAGATACCTAGGAGGATGCGGATTATAAGAGGTTCCTGCATCGCTATCGAACGCCTTTTTTTTGACCGCGGGAAGTTTATTCAATTAATTTCATAAAACGCCAAGACGGTATACTCTGATTGATATGTTTGTCGTCTCTTCTAATTATCTTACCTTTTTTATGACCTATCTACTCATTACGTATTCTTCATCCTTATCACCAATTGAAAATTGTCTCTGGAATACAACTTTTTCCCGCAACATTTAATTCATCGAATCTGACTCGACATCATCTTTATTATGCGTCTCCTTCATCAGTAAGAATTTTTTGTAGCGCCATAGCTTTGATTCGTCATACCGAGGTATAACAGGATCTCTTCTTAGTGTTCAAGGAAAACTCGGACTCGGGATTCCAAGTATGAAAATGTCTCCTTCGCCCGAGCCACAAACACCTTTGCACTTTTTAAAAATCACTCTTGAATTTCGCACAATATAGATTACTGGTTTGTTTTGTTAGAAGATGACTTATGCAACGTCTTACGAGCAAGTTTGTAGGAGCCAAAATCTTATCCTCTGTATCCAAAGTCCTCGCTCCTCATTTGTTACCAATCTTTGTGCACAAACGTTTCTCGAGTTTTCCCTTTTAACATGAGAGTGTTTTGATACTCTTCATATGTTTCCTACTTCTCCAAGCAACACGTTTCATCACTAACAAAATCATTATAGGCTATTAAGGTAAGGTCGTTCTTAGATCAGAAACTAAGATGTTAACGCCTACATGATAGCCAAATATTTTGCACCTTTCTTAGAAACACTCGTTATTCCAATTTTATTGCCAACACCCTAGAACCCACGCCTTAAATATGACAAGTCCTTTCATCAGGCTCAAAATACTTCTCGTAGTCTATAGAATCCCGTAGGTTATGGTTGAATGGATGTTATATCTTCACGAACTGCCCCTTATGACATGACATGATTGAGGTCTACGTTCAACAATCACAAGATATCATCCTAAACCAACGCCCGTGTGAGGATAGATACTTAGGGAAGCAACAGATGGCAATCAATTGTGGAAAAGTCTTTCTTTTCTTTTTTAGCCAGCACGAAACAAATGACCCAATATGTATCCCACAGCGCAATTTGGATTGAGAAGGCTACACGTTTGTGTTTTTATCAGGTTTGTTTGCACGTCAAATTACGTGGACCTACATTGGCATGGAGAGGGAATACTTACGACCAGTCCATTAATCGTACAAAGTATTTCCAACCAAAACGATCTAAATCGTTGTACACGATATAAACCTGATCAAAAGCAAAACGTTTACCTTGCTTTGGATATGACTGTATTAGCGAATATAGAAACGTACTATCACGCTTTCCCATACCCCTCGCAAACCTTCCACAATTCCTATTTCGACCCAAGTTAATCTAGGAAAATTGGTTACAAAAATAGATTTAGAAATTTTAAGAACAGCTTGGTCTTCATTTATGAACGCTTTGGTACAGCATGGTGATTCCAAACTCTTGTAAAAAGGAAACATGCAGTTACGACAAATAAAACCCTAATGATGAAAGATTGAAGCGGAAGATCAAGATTGAAAAAAGGATTGAAAAGAAAAATTCGATCTGGGTTTTCGAATGTAACAGCGAGATTAAAGTGGAAACGGAACCGGATTCTAATTGATATAAATGAGGAGAATAACAATATCTATAATTACAACAAACCCGAAGATGATGAATACTCCGACCCTAACACGCATCGCGCGATGACGCTTAGATCAATTCAATGATTAATCCCAATTTCAGGGGTGATTTATAACAGGGATTCATAACACAACAGGAAGAATGGAATATTTAGAGTTGTTTAGATATTGCTGCGATGATCTCAAATGTCCTTGTATAATTGAAAACTCTTTAGACGGCATTATTGACCTTCAGAGACTTTATTTAAATAACCTATATATGCCATTGCCTCCATGTTCCACATCTATCTAGTAATCAGATATAGAGAGATATAGAGATAGAGATGTTTCTCTTATATACCATATAGCTTGCGTTGTACATGGAGAATCTATTACCCCAAGCTGCATAGATTCAGCATACTGTGTTAGACTCGATCCCTGCAGTTTTGTGTCTCTGTCATCTTGTGTGTCGACTATCTCGCAGTAGTTTTAGTACACTACAACTCTCGCTCAGTTTCACAGGATTCAAACAAAAAGGAAGAAGGAATTTAGATTGTTAATTTGTGGATTTTGAGAGTCATCTTTGTTAGAAGATGTTCATCAATTAGGTTTTTTTTTTATTTGACTGATTTATGACCGATTTTGCCGATTTTATCCGATTAATCAATATATTGACCAATTTTTGACCAAACCAATTAATAAGGCCGATTAGTGAAAATCCGGGCGGTTAATCCCCGCCTAGCGCCTAGGGGCCGATTAATCGGCCGCCTAGGCCGATTTATGCAACACTGCTAAATTTATGCTTAAGTCAACATGGAAATGATTTATTGGTTTGTGAAAAAATTGATTCTTTTACTGTCACCGACAATATATTGTCATATAAGATTGGTCATATATATAGACACAACGGTTAGACATGTCAATCAATACTTTTAAATTATGGTTTCAAAAAATCCACAATGGGTTTGGGATGAGCACGGTATGCCTTGTTTGTGGTTAGTGTCACCATTGCGGTCGCATCAATGTGGGATCGACGTAGACATCCAAGCTTATGATACACTATGTGTCTAGCAAACTAATATTTTGATGAATGTGCGTATTTTATTGGAGAAATGAGTAGTGATGGTGATGAAACAAGTATGATGTAAAAGTGGTAGCATATTAATCGAGAAAGGAAGATGATGTGACAATAATGATCTAGAGTTTTAAAGGAAAAGAAATGAGCGAGTGAGATATGTAGATTTTGGTATTAAAGGGGTTTTTAAAAAGAAGTGTGATGAGAGCTATTCGCTCACATAGTCTATTGATTTCATTTCGTACTTAAAATTCATTCACTAATTGTATAATGATGAGGATGGATAGTTTTTCCATGGATTTGGGTAAAATTAGTTTTGACGATGTAGTGAACAAGAATTATAAAGTCACTAAAGATTTTCAAATACATGAAGCTATGATGTTTGTCGTTGAGCACACAAAAATGTTTATAAAAACGGTATAATAAATATGAACTTTGATACAATAGTATCTCGGTAAGCATAGATCTTCCAAGAATCGTATCGAGGGAATGGTGAATTGACAATCACGTTTTAGTCTCTTTTTGGGCGCTTAGATATCTTAGTTTTAGATTTTTGATTTTTTAAAACTAAAACGCAAACTAAAAGGGAATCTAAGGCATACTAAAACTAAAAATAAACCAATGGAATAACTCTAAAGGAAATACCAAATATAAATGATAAAGAAGATACTTGCTTAGATATGATGGTCTTTTGTTGTGACTTTTTAGATTTCGTCAATTCTTATAATATCTGTTGAGTTTTTTAGATGAGCAGTGTGCTTTTAAAAATTATTTAACAAAATAGGTACTTTTAAAAGTATTTATAAAAATGAAGTTTTTACTATTAAACCTATGCAAACAGTTCAAGAGTAGGGATGATATCCGTGGGTAATGGGTATGGGTTTATCAAACCCGCCACTTGAACCCGTGATTTTTTTCTCACCCGCCACCCACCCGTCACCCACCAATGGGTATAACTTTTTACCCATACCCATCCCCGTGGGTAAACCCGTGGGTTTGTGAAATGAAACAAAATCATAAAACCATGATATGTAAACTAACTATGAAACTGGGTAATAAGACATCATATCAATCTTTTAAATACCAAGTTCACAAAATACTTAATGACATGTATGAAACTAGAAAAATTAATCATCATTACACCAAATCACATATATGTACTGAGATATATCATGTATAAATCTTTGAAAGTTTGATCTTTTATATTCATCTTTTAGTCTTGTAACTCAAAAAAACTACTACCTCTGTCCCACATTAAGTGTCCACTTGACTTTTTCAAAGTCTTTTTTCTTCAACTTTGACCTTAATGATTTCTT